>BOSO01020564.1:0-58440 GCA_018403395.1 Gorsachius goisagi | reverse complement strand
TACCAGTTCTTCTTTATTTGTCAGCACAAGGTCCAGTAGGGAAGGGAGTGGGTGTTGGGGAGGGGGGTTGGAGGTGGGGGGGTGGGAGTGCTGGGCGGGGGGGGGGGCAGGGGTGGTGGTGGCGGTGTGTGTGTTCATGCACGCACACCAGCACCCTTAGCTGTGCTGCCTGCCTACTGCCGTCATGTCATCAGCCCAAGGGAAGAATTCAGATGGGGAACTCCCCTGGTGAACTCCCGTGTGCTGGAGGATGTACTAAGTCACTTCAGGTGCCACATCCCTGGTCACTTCTGCATCACCCTGCACTGCAGTGCTACAGGGTGCAGTCCCTTTAGCTTGCTTGCTTTCCTGTTTGCCTTGCACAGGCTCCTGTGGGCTGTTGTGGGTTTGTAGAGGTCCTTGGGCTGTGGCTCTGCCAGGGTGAAGGCTCTCTCCAGCAGCTTTTGAGGCTGGGTTAACGTGCTGCACCCTGCCAGCCTTCCTTCTTCCAGCAGTTTAAATAAAGCCCCAAGCGCAGGGGAAGCATTGCTGGGAGCTGCCAAATAGTTCCAGCCTTCAGTGAGCCAGCTGTACTTCAAAAGGTGATATACATGCATATATGTGTATACCTAGGCATACACAGAAACTAGCCATGCCTATCTATGCATTTGCCCACAAATATCCATCTGTACTAGGGTGTATTCATTGTGCATGAGAGAGTGTGTGTCTGTACGCATGAACAGCATGTACACACACACACACATATAAATATAGAAATATACTCATTGCAAGGCTGGGAGGTGTTCAGCTGAGCATCACTGGTATAGAGACCCCCAAAGTTCTACCAGCTCAGGATAAATTGCAGTATTTCTTCTTGCAGTTTAGAAGGGGAGCAGACACCACTGAGGCTGCGGATGGCAGCCAGTATCAGGATCTCAGCATCAGCATCAGCCCTGGCGAGCTGCTTGCCACTGCCTGGGGCTGCTGAGTCCCACCAGCCCCGCACTACCTGCAAAACATTTTGGTGGATAACCCCTTCCACTCCTCTGCTGGTGTGATAAAAGCACGTTTCTTTCTTGCTTAGTGTGTTTATGAGTAGGAGCTCTCTGATTTCTGTAGCAATCAGTTCATTCACTCATGTATATGCTTCAAAGTACAGTACAGAAGAAGAAAAGCAAGGAAGAACCAAAGAGGTGTCTCTGTCCTGGGAGGGATTCATCCCAGATTAGAGCTTGCTTCATGTGCCTAAGGCCTGCGCAGGTGGGGAATGTAATCAAAGTAAAGGAACCGTAATCATGTACTTCTAGCTTTGTTTAATGCTCCTAGCTGGAAAGTTTTGCTTCTCCCAGGGGAGGATTTTAACAATCTGTGCCTTTAGAGCTCTCCTCCTTGCTACAGTTTGGCAATTCTTATCAAAGTTCCCATTTCAATAAAGCATTGATTTGGGAGGCTTTGCAGCACACCACGTTCTGGAGAAGTCTGTTTTCTTTGTCTTAGTTGAACACTGAATAAACACCACCTGACCATGGTACCTCTGTGGATACCAATGGAACTTTACAGTACAGCAGAAATGGAGACACATGGCACCTCTGAGACTGGCGAGCAACTTTTCATCTGAATGGGAGGCAGTAAAAATGACAATACCGCTTCAGCTCTACCGCAAAGGCAAAAAAACCAAAGATAGCTGCAAGCGATGCGCTGCCTGGAGTTAGAATATAGCAAGAAAGCAAAAGCCCAGCATGCCCAGGTGCCTGAACAGCTAGTGCCAGCATTAAAAGTGGGTAAGTTGTCTGTACACTTGGTGAGATGATGGATCAGGAGAAGAAATAACAGAAAGGATACACATGGCTGATAAGCAACTTTTATTCCCACTGCAAAACAAACACCTGATGAGAGTTCGAGGTTTCTGTAGAAAAAACCCGTGAGCTTTGCGTACATTACTGGCCAAAGAAGCATCAGCTGCTTTATTTTGCAGTTAAAGGCTGCATGATTAACTGCAAAACCAGAACCTATGGTTAGGACTTTGGTCCTTCCCAGGTAGTCAGATTTCCAAAGTACTGAACACACAGCAGATTTTGGGGGGCTGTTCTGCACTTGGCAGAGTGGAACTAAGAGTACCTTGCTAAGTGGGCATCTAGAGAGATAAAAACCCATACTGAGAGTCTTATTTTACGTCAGTTTAGTTCTGAGATAGGTACATACAGATTAGGAATCAGATTAAGAGTGTATATAAAGTGAATATATGATAATAGTGTGTGCTGTTCCTGCTAGGAA
The DNA here is from genome assembly GCA_018403395.1 of Gorsachius goisagi. Taxonomy (NCBI): domain Eukaryota; kingdom Metazoa; phylum Chordata; class Aves; order Pelecaniformes; family Ardeidae; genus Gorsachius; species Gorsachius goisagi. Next base: position 56,187 of record BOSO01020564.1, on the reverse strand, counting down.
ATCACTTCTATTTCAGACAAGTGGGTGTATAATGATAGTTTATATATCTTTTATTGGTGATCAGCATATGTGAATATGTGTGGGTATATGTATTTTTAATATATATGTGTGTGTATATATCACAGAAAGATTTTATCTATCTCCTGTAAACAGCATGGCAAGAAACGTCCCATCAGCACAAATTCATTGTGTCTGATCCGTCAGAGTTAACAACAGCGCCTAAAAGCAAGACGAATCCATGGAGTTTCAGTGCAAACATTTCACAGAAGGCTTCAGTTATTATTATTGTTATTTGCGGCGCAGTACTTCCTAGAAGCTCCAATGGAGAAGATGTCACTTTTTAAGGGGACTGTTGTGTGAGCATCTGACACCCTGACTGGCATTGAGCCCAGCTGCCGCCTTCTCAGAATAGGACCTTCGGAAAGCGAAGGCAGTGTATCCTGGGTACGGCATCCCTTAGCACATGAAGGCATCTCTGTTCAGATGTTTTTCCACTGACAAATCAACCGAGCACCTAGGCTGGTGCGGCACTGCCATGTTTCTTTGAAAAACAACCTCTCCTTCCTGGGAAGACAACTGCTGTCAAGGGTCAAACACGCCAAAAAGGCCAACTGTTTGCAGGTGTTTGCCTGGTCTGCAGCGGTGGCAGGGAGCGGAGCTACCTTTTGTGGTCATCACAGCTCACCCCAGGAGAAATCAAGTGAGAAGCTGGCAGGCATTGGCATCTGCAGTGGGCAAAGTGAGAAAACAATAAAGGAAGGCAGGCTGTCAAAGAGGATTTTTAGCAACCACTACTCATGTTAATCCTCTGACCTAGTTTCTGAACGGCCTATATAAGGAAGAATATTCTCCACTGAGCAAGCAGCTAATAAGCACTGCCAGCATTTAAGAGTTTGGAATGCATCAGTTCTGAGATTCAGCTATCTCTTCCTGGAAAAAAATAAAGCACAGAAAACAGACACTCTTCAGAAAAAAAAAATCCACCCCCCCCATCTATTTCTAACAAAAGCTTTGCACCTCAGCAATGTTGTAGGTTGGCACCATGGCCCCAAAGACATTGCTGTGCTTGCCCACTTGCGGGTAAACTGCCAGGTGGGCTTCACCTCCCCTCAAATTACTCATTTGCAGATTATTTTAGTGGAGTTACTGCAAACGTACATCCCTTTGAACCACACGTATACACAGGCAGCCATCAGTGCAGTCTTGGCACCATGCTCTTAAATTTCCCTCATGGAATCTTTCATTTTTTTATGGTTTAAAGCTGTTGAGAGCCTTAAGCCTACAACCTGCGTAGGTAGGTCCAGGTTGGGCAGCAAGGCCTCTCACTTCAGCCAGTGTGAGCACTCTTGGGAAGTCACCTGTGACTTTGGGATCCTTCATTTCCACTTGGCCAATGTGAGTAATTTCAAGGCTGCTTTCTTCAGCCAGACTTAGCTGCAGGACCTTCCCTTTGACTTCCAGTGGGGCTGAAGGTACTCAGCAAATTAGTGTCTTTATCAAGCTGGACTTCAAAAAGCAGCAAGCCTAGAACTGTTGTCCAAATCTGAACATTTTTGGCCAGGTTTCACATCTGGCAGCTCTTATTTCAGTGCTTACATTGGCTCTAGCTGGGTGTACAGCAATAAATGGCACTGCTGTTGTTTCTAATTTACTATAGAATCACAGAATGCTTTGGGTTGGAAGGGACCTTTAGAGGTCACACAGTCCAACCCCCCTGCAGGGAGCAGGGACACCTTAACCAGATCAGGTTGCTCACAGCCCCATCCAACCTGGCTTTGGATGTTTCCAGGGATGGGAAAGGCTACACAGGCTACACAGTTAGTCCTTGTAAGAGTCACAAGATTATTTTTCATGTCATTTTCCTTCCAAGTGTAAGAGACACCATAACATTTCAATGCTTCTTACCCATCTAACATCAAGAAAGAGGTATTCCAGAAATCTTACCGAAGTGCCTTCCCTAGAGGCCCAGTCCCTTTCTATAGAATGAGGTACAGAAACATCAGCTCGAAAGAGTCTGCTCCTCAGGATGAGGATGTTTTCAAGGCCATTGGGAGAAAGTGAAAACCCACTGTGCAGTGCTGTGGTTGGGGGAAGAGAGAAGGTTTAGTTTGTTAATCATCTAGTATCATTGATTCTATAACTTTCTTGCTTTCTTCTTAGGTGAACTTTTATAGAAGGTGGATTTCCTTGTATCTTTGCTCGTATAATTGCAAAAACCCACAGCCAGATACGGGCTCCAGGGACATGTAGGCATGGGGAACAGTGCAAAATAAGAGCTACTTGCTGCCATTCTGTACTTTAAATGTTTTCCTAATCCTTCTTCTTCTTACTTTAAATTTTTCTTTTCATAGAGAAATCCTCTAGAAAACACTTCCTATTGGAACCTCTCGAACACACCAAGAGACAGCAGCCCCACAACAGACCTCCTCGCGCCTGGGGATTTCCATTTTATCTGTGTCAGAACCCAAGCACAGAGGCACTAAATCCCAGATCAATACATACAGCAAATCATTGCCAGAGCCAAAAGTATCATCACCTTCATCCCTCGACTGCCATCCCCATCGCTTCAACTGTGCAAGCGTCTGCTCTCGTCCTCGGCTCTCTCCTCCTTGAGGCACAGGGACCAGGATGAACACGCAAACGGAGGCTGCCTCGCTCCTTCTTACGCCGCCGCCGTAATAGTTTCCACTGAATGTCCCTTGTGAAAGAAAAAAAACAAAAAAGAACTCTAAATCTTTTTTTTTTTTTTTTAAATAAAATAGCGAGCCGCAGGGGAACATATGACACAATCATCTCCCTCTTGTTCTTTCTGCATCATCTCATACAACGCACACTGCCTTGTAGGAGGACCTCTGAGAGGAATTTGCCACAGGTGCTAGTAAAACTAACCGCATTTTTCTTGCAGCTTCAGAACCATCCACCTCATCGGTATGTCGCAATCCCTTGGCGCGGCGAGCTCACTGCAGCCACAAGTAACCTCAAAGCGGGTTTGCTGCGAGGGGCCAGCAGGCGAGTGAACCGTAGCAGCGCTACAATTTTTTGCCCCTCACTAACCTTTCACAACACCTACCTGTTTATTAGGGCTTTAAAGCACTTTGGCATACTTGTGGGTTTCTGTAAAATTGCAAAACAAGAAATGTCCCCTGATTCTCAGGAAACCATACAAAACCACACCTGCAATCTGTCAGCTAGTCTGAAGTGTGCTCTTGCCCTGCCTAGTGGATGGGGGCACCAACATAGATCAAAACAAAAACTGACCTGGCACTAGCTGAAATGAAAACAAACCTAAAAACCTGCCTCAGCTGTTTTAATGAGTAAATATTGTTTCATTTTAGTTTTCCTTCATAATTTTGACCAGCTTGGGATTGCCTGCTCCTGGATAAACCACTCAAGGCAAAGAAGAGATGCCCAGTGTTTCCCCCCGGGAAGGGCTGCATCCCTCCTGCCTTGTGGAGCAGAGGATGGGGCGTGCAGCTTGGGTCCCCCATGGGGACGGGCAGGGATTCCTGCCTGCTGCTCACACTGCTTCCTCCCAGAAACCTGCAGCAACACTTTCTCCTTTCGCCATGCTCATTTTCAATGCCTTTTGCTCCAAGCCAAAACACCGGCACACGACTCCCTTCACTCCTTCTCTCATGTCATTAGCAGCTGCTGGGGGCTGCTCCTGGGGCTCACAGCCCTTCAGGTCTGGCCGCCCTGCAGGGTTTGAATTAAAGAGCACACCTTGCTTTTGATTTTCCTTATTCTTTCCCATGGTCTGAGACTTCAGGCAGCTGCTCCCCTGGACACCTGGGCTCTCTGTTTGCCCAGACATTTGAGCATCCTGGAGACAGAGCCCTCTTAGCAAAAGCGGGCAGCAGCTGAGTCACCGGAGAGAAACGGCTCTTTCCAGGGCATGAATCATCCTCTCCTCAAGCAGATACATAAAATAAGCTAGACAAACCCCTTCTGAAAAGTCTCTCTCTCCCCCTCTCATTACAAAGTAAGGGGCACAGTAAGCAGGTAAGTCCCACTGCAGATATCTGAAGCTGGGTGAAAGTAACTCTCTCGTGCACTCCAAAGCCAGCAGCCGCCAAATAAAAAGGCTCTCGGTGCTCTCCCTCCTCGGTCTGCACACCACAAAAACTGGAGCTCAGAGCTAAGGGTCCTCTTGGTTAAGGGAAAGCTCCTCACCGGCATCCATCTCCCGCACCTAGAGGGCTGCAGCTGTGATTTGCTTGGGCAACACTCTCGTACCAAGGTCTGATCGCAGGGAAAGCCTTGCACAACAGGGCTGATGCTCTTAGCCTTTTTTTTTTTTTTTTTTTTTTTTGCCAACCAGTGTTTGGGCAACATTATCATGTGCTGGAAGGCACTTTTTGGTGCTGTAGCTACTGTCTGACCCCATGGGGAGCTGGGAGGGGACCAGGCAGAGGAGATAGTACAGGGAGGGTTAAAGCAAGAGGTTCTGAGCTTCACCACCATCCCTAAGGGAGGAGGTGGGGACGGGCACAATGAAATATTGAATGCATGGAGGCAGCGAGCCAGAGATGAATCCAGTTCTTTATCTAACAAGCCCAAGGGGCGCCCCAGGAAAATAAATCCTTCAAAACATTTAAAATAAATGAAAAGAACATTTGTTCTATACAGTGCCTGATTAAATTATGGATCTCATTGTCACAATGTGTAACTAGAGTCAAATAGGAATTTGATAACTCAGGCAAATGGCCACTGTGTTTTGCCTGTTGCTTATACTTTCCCCCCAAACATCTTGTACTTAATTACTGTGCTTGTAGATGGCATTTGGTCTCACTCAGTACCCTGCTCCGATTCACTGCAGTGACCAGAGACAACGGGTAGTGACCTATTTGACATTTCATTAAATGGCTTTTGACAATTTGCATCCGCTGGCTCTGGAATGCTCTTATTGCACATATGGAGCACACCTTTCTAATGCCTGTTGCTGCTGCTTCTCCTGGCATAAAAATTAAAATTACAGCTCTCTCCTTACCCAACTAATATTGAAAGGGTTATTGATTTCCTGCAGGGTCCAGGTTGTAAGTGGTTGAATTCACAGACTTATCTAATAGGTACTCGTCCTGTAAAAGTGAGTCCCAGGGAGGGAATTTTAACACAGTTTTCAGGAAATTATTATCAGGTGTTTTCCTACCCTTTTATTCAGCTTATGGTATTCTGGTTTGTGCATGCTATTTAACAACAATTTCTTGAGGATGGGAGAACATTACTCAGATCTGTGGTCTGAATTACTCAGAGAGGGAGATCATATCTACAATTATTCTGGTGTGCACTGGTGCCTTAATCGAGCCAGTTAAAGGATGAGGAACAATATCTCCATTACTTAGCTCAGGTTTTGACAAGAACCAAACCCATCAGAACTGTAAAAGCAATTGATATTGGATCTGCCCAAATCACTGTTTCATCTTGTCTAATTCCAGTGTTCCAGCTCTTCCAAAACTTTTCAGCACTTGTGGTTTCGCCTCAACCATTCAACAAAATTCAGCTCAAATTCACTAACTGGCTTGGCCATGCCAGAATTGCCTTTTCCAATGAATTGATGATTCATTTAACCATTTTCTCCCAGATTTAGAGACCCAGCATTTCATGGAAGCCAGTTCTTTGCTCAGAGAGATGTCTATCACAACTGATTCCACTGTAGGAGTGTTGAAAGCACAGGCTGTGGGCTGTGCAACCGTCTAGGACTATCTTCTGTGGTAACCTGAACACTTGTGGTACCTCCTCCTCTGCCTTCTTTCAATTAATCTAACAGATTTATTGCCATTCCACTACTGCATTCAGCAAACTATTAACCAGGGTTAAACTTATCAGAGCTTGCAGCCTCCTTATGATGGGGATGTGCTTTGATTTGCAGGTCCACCGTGTGCTCTGTCATTTTGCTTTCCACCTGCTTGGTTTCCCTTCCCTTACACCGCACAGTCAGCTGTAGGTCAGGTTAAATATTTAGATTTTAACATTATAAAAGAAAGAGAGGTAAAAAGTCTCAAAGATGACCTATAAAAAAATTCCCCTCGGTGTGGAGAACTGCCGTCGCAACCACTGGTTTTAATCAGAAAAATGGTTCCCAAACCAACAACTTCCCCAGTGAAATAAAGCGCCATCACCAGTGTCTGCTCTGCTGGAGTCCTCATCAGAGGAACTTCCCAACCTCTGCCTGTCTCCATCCCCAGCACGGGTGCCTGCGAGGATGGGTACCAGCCCCTTGTGCCCTGGTCCTGTGACGCCTGGCCAAGCTGTGTCCCCCTCTGTCTGCCCCCACTGCTCACTCTTCCCCAAAGCAGAGGGGTGAGCAGCAGCAGTGGGGCTGGGTCTTCCGCTCTCCTCCAAGCCCCGCACCACATCCTTTGCCTACATAATGACTCACCACCGGTTGTATCGTCCAGCACCTGTGCATCACCCCGGCGTCAGCTCAGGGCACACAGCCTCCACTGTCCCCATGGCACTGCCTTTATCCACAGTCACCTCTCATCCTCTGTTCCTCTTCATATGTGTAAATGTCCTGTCCAACTCTGGACCGTATCCATACAGCCTCTTCATCCTTGGTTTGCCCCCGCAACCCCTGCCTTGATGCTCATCCCAGGCACCCCATGGCTATCCCATCACCCCAGCTCCCTCCTCCAGCCCTCTGCCACCCTCTCAAGTGCTGCATCAAGAAGGGCAGAAGCTGCTCCCTCGCCAGCAAGGCAGCCCGGACTCTTGTTGTTTTAATAGAGGAGTCGCTGATAACTCAGCAGTTCCTCTGCGATGTGTGGCTGTATTGTGAATAGTCACCACCCTTTGGTGGCCCTACAGCCCTTTTCCAGGGAAGCCCAGTGCATTTGACAATGTTGCCAGGTGAGATTTAGTGGTGGCAGAATTAGGGAGCCCCAGCTCTAGGCCATGTCATGGCCAACTTCTCTTCATGAAGAACTCCTGTAGACCCACAGACTTAATCTTTCAGCCACCTAGCCCCTCACCTATTGCTACAGCTCTTTCCTTCTCCTCCAACTCTTCCTATATTCCACCCACCTTGCTTGTCTGCCAGTCCCTGACCTCTCTCCCCACGTCTTTGTCATCATCCCAACCTTATTGCACAAAGGTGGCTCTTCGGGAAGCAAAGCAAACCGATCAATTTTCAAAGTGTTCTGAAATTCATTAGACCTGCAGTAAGGGAATTTTTTTTCCTGAATTACTGAAAAGAAGGGCTGACAGAGTTTGCTGTCACTGGAAAATCACTGGGCATACAAATATTTCTTCAGGAACTGGCTTTTGTATTTGGGATTGTAATTCTGCAGTTTAAGAATAACTTCTTTTAAGAAAAAAAAATTCCTAGAAATATGCCACAAAGCAAAAGTCCCTTTCTCCACCACCCGAGTGTAGCAAATGGAGATCAAAGGGCTTATTTTTTCCTATAGTTTTAAGCTGAATAAACATATTGACTAAATAAAATAGTATCAGATGAAGTGTTCCAAAACAAAACGTCATTTTTATAGAAAAATGAAATCACTATATTTCCAAAATGCTGAACTTGCATCTTTCAAGTTTATTAAAACTGAATGTTTTTTTTTTTAATTTTCTGAAAAGTTTTATCAGAATGGCCATCTTTCAAAAAAAGGGTTTTGCTTTTAACAAACAGCCTTTTTTTTGGGGGGGGGGGAGGGGGGAAGAGGGAGGGGAGATCCACTGTGATGTTTCCAACCGGTTGCATGCTGTTTTGGCCTCGGACTCAGATGCCCAGAGTCCCAGGGTGGGAGCTGACGCAGACCTGCAGTATGACTGGCACAGGTCACCTCCTTCAGGCTAGAGCTACCCTGACAGTTCAGATTGCCTTGAAGGTAACTCTAAAACCTGCAGTGGCCAGATATATCCACAGTAAACCCCAAATATCCCATGGCACCCAGAGGATTAAGGTTTCCTTGGATTTGGTGAAACCTACTGACACATACCTACCAGCTATCACATGCTGAGACTCTCCCCCATGCCTGGAGCCCACGTGGACGTACAGAAATGCCTATGGGTGCCCCAGGAGCCCCATCTCCAGAGTCCCTGCTCCTGCTGGTTCTCCCTTTCCCTCTCCCCAAAGCCACAGCAGCTCCCTGCAGGACCATTCTTAATGCACCACCACTGAAGAGCTTTGCTGCTTGCCCCTGGGGATGCTCCAGGCAAGCAAGAGCAGTTCACACACTTCAGGCTGGAAGACAGAGCCTTAAAGAGCAGGTAAGCGGTGCTCCGTCCTTTTGCTTCCTATCAGTCTTTGTATCGCCTGTTCAGACTGGAAACTCATAAGGCTGCCTTGTAATATGTTTGTACAGCAACCAATACCACATGTTTCCACTGCTAGCTGTTACCACGACACAAGCAAGGCTTTGCCAAGGCTAAAAAGCTTTCTTAAACAAGTGCTCTGGCAACCCTGTCTAGCTGCTTGCTGATGTTTTTATGTCTCATTGCTAGTTTTTAGACTTTGAGGTCTTTACGTCTCTGCCTAAGTTGTCTTTTGGCAAGAAAAATATTTATAGGAATACAGATAGTATCGCAAAGCAACAGCAATCATAGCCACAGATTAGCGGTTCAGCTGTACTGTCCCTCCTTCACCATCGATGACTGAATGACCTATATTTGGCTTGTGATTAGCCCATACCTGGTACATCACAGCTTCAGTCCCTGCCCTCCTGTTCTTCATATTGACTAATAATAACAACAACTTCTTTGCGAGCTGTTTACCACCCACATATATCTATCCCCCAAAAACCCCAGAGGAAATAACATGAGGTAACATGCTTTTTCTATTTATAAACAGAAAAAGATGATTCCCAGTAATAAAACAGATAGATGTTTATCTGCTATGGCAGAAATGTTGAGTCGCTTTTTTGAAATTCCAAACATGAAGTTTCCTTTGCTTGTGTCAAAGCTGTTTCATCTTCTTTCAAAACCTACACCACCAACTCCTCTTTCTCATTATCTTTACCAAACTCCTTCCCTCATTCCTTGCCTTGCCCGGCTGCATGTGAACAGACTGCCCTGGCCCAGCCAGGACAACTGGGACAACCCACTGTCACAATTGCCCACAGAGCTTTTCCTCGGCCCGTGAGGATGTTTCTGCAGACTGAGTTCAGGGTAGAAATTCACTGCAGCTCCATGGATCTCACTTGTCCAACGCATTTGGCAAAGGCTTCAGAAAGACACAGGGCATCTCTGCTCTGTCAGTTACTTCTCCATCCTCTGCCTCAGTTTTTCTGTCTGTAAAATGGTGGAGATCAGGTAGAACTTTCTTGTAAAAGGAAATTTAGCTCTGGGGTGGAAAAGGGTGGAGTTAGGTATGTTACAATGGACCCAAAAGCATTAGCAGGTCCTACTCAGTGGATACAAACATGTCTCTTCCCAAAGCCTGCACAGAAGCAGCAGGCAAGTTCAGCATGTGCAGTGCTGTCTTTCCTTGCAGAGCAGTCATTTGGTCCCCTCCCACCCTCTTCCCTTGGGCTTTTGGCTTAAGAAACTCAAGGCAAAGTCATTACCGTCTTGTCTAAAATTATCCTCCTCTTTCAAGGGATGCTGACAGATGGCAAGGCCATATGTTTGCACAGCTCCCACCCAGGTGAGAGTGCCGCTTTCCTCCCAGAGACGCTGGGGAAAGTGGGACACAGCGGGTGACATTTCACCGATCAGGCAGGACGGTTGTGGCAGACCCCAGACATGAAACCAGATTTTCTTTCAGTCTGAGTTTTACCCACGGGACAAGCCACTCTAGAAAACAGCTAAATCAAACCAAACCAAACCAAACCAGCTTGTCAAGACATGTCCTGAAACTGCCTCATTACATTTAACAGTGGCCACAGAGAAAATGGGATATTTTTGCATTTGAGTGGGTGCCTCTAACTTTCAATTGTTTTTTTTTCATTCAAAGCACAGTTTGAAGCTGCAGTTTGTAGTTTCCCATCCTGCATGTTCTGAGAAACATGCTCTGTTACAGATTTTTGCTGCTAAACAACTGCAGTGGCAGGAGGCAGTAAATTATTCAGGATCTAGAATATACCTTTAATGAGAGGAATTTGAGCAATTCAGGGGGTTTATTTACTCAAACTGAGGAATGAAGGAAATTTGAACCTAGGTCCATGTGAATTTAAGTTAAGAAAAAGAAAGTTCTGACCAGTGGAAATGAGAGTTAATGACAGATGAGGTGAAAGAAAACTCCAAAGCTTTTCTCTTTTCTATTTTCCTGTCTGACTCTCTGTCAATCCAGTAGGAAAGAGAAGCAAATCCATGAGACTGAAGTTAGTTAAACACTGGCATGGTGCCTTGAAAGAAATGGCAGGTCCATCATGACTTGAAGTGTTTGAAATGAAAGCTAGCTGTCTTTTAAAATGAAATCTTCCAGTCTAGTTGAGTTTCCTGGTTCAGTTGTGCTTAGTAAGGTAATTTCTAAGGAATTCAGCAAGAGAATTAGTACTGATGTATCCTGGATGACAGAATTGGCTCAGTAGGTGAGACACAGCCTTCAGAAATGTGTCCAGCAAAAATACACACATTTGCTTATATTTCATTAAAAATGCGTTATATTTCAAGAAAAATTTTCTCCAATATCTCTAGTACTGCCCATCCTTCATCTCACTCTTATTTTCATTTATCTACTATTTGACGCTCATGAATTCAAGGCTGAAGCTGTCTTTTACGTGCACAGCCCTTGCTGCACCACACTCCCATGTGTGTGAGTAGCCTGAGCCAACAAGTGTGTGGAGTTCCCTGGCCTGACTGAGAAATGATCCAAGTTTTATTCTCTACTGGAAGACGCTGCTGTTAATCATTAAGAGAGAACACTAGAGTCTTAGTATTTTCCCAGTCTCTTTAAACCCTGAGATATAGAAGATGTAGACTTGTCTAAGCCAAGCCTGTACCATCCATACATTTCCCACCCTGACAAAGAGAATCCTTTATTTTTGTCTTCCAGGTATGTATTCAAGGCTGAAAGTATACTAACAAGACCAATACAAGGGCCAAAACCAAGGCCAAAGCTGAGGAACCAAGGAGGGCCAATAAATGAACCGTGGGTTCACACGGTGCAGAGAACCATCTCCTTGCAACCAGGCATCTGATAGCAAAGACTTGCGTTGTCAACCATTACCTTCCCAGTAGACAAAAGCGTGTAGATAAAAATTCAAAGTGCTTAACATTTGTACTTATTTTTTTTCATACTCCATGAAACTTTCATAATGAAACCCCAAAAAACTAGGTGAAATGTATGGTTTGGTCTGGAAACCATGAGCAATTCTGTGGTTTTGCTTAGGTTTGTACTGAAACTAGTCCAAACTAGGTAGTTTCTTCTAGCTGAATTTTACCTAAAGATTTTGAATTCATTCATACCTGAAACTGAGAGCGAAATTTAGGGGACATGAACCCATATAGTCTAAAAGAAGGAAAAAGGGTTTGCATGAAACCGCAGGTCAGGTTTGCTAACTGAGCTTAGCACCACTTGGAGTTGCTCTGCAAGGTGTTTGCTGCTGACTCACTGAACCATGGCTGCTGTTTGGTGGTCCCGATGGCTCTCTGGCTCCTTGTGATGCTGTGGGAACACACAGGTACTCAAGTGCTGCTGTTTTCATGGTAGCACCTTTGAATTCACGGCTGAGCCTCGCCATGTGGTATTCCTTCTGCTTTGCTCAGCTAGAAATCCAGACATAACTGGCAGGCCTCCACTGTGGAAAAGGCTGGGGGAAAAGCACGGAGAAGTAGTATTGCCAGAAAAACACTTGTTATTTGGTATGGTGGTTCCTGTTGGTGGGTTATCTTGATTGTCCTTTGGGTGTCTCAGTGTCCAACTCTTCTGGGCAGGGTGAAAAACCTGCTTTTACATCAGCAAAACCTGCTGTGTGCTGTATGCCCAAGGAAGTATACAGGTATTTGCATACAGGCATCAAAGACAGAAAGAAATTTGGGGCGGGGGGAGAATTCAAAAATGGACAAGATTAATTTTTTCAGCATAAGCCCACATAAATTGAGATTGACATTGCTCAGGTTCCTGGGTTACATTATTCAAGAGCAGCTGAAGTAGAAATGGTATGAATACCAATGAAAATGCACAGAGCTTTTGTACATGGTGATTGGAGTCAAAGACAGAAACATCAGATTTAGTTCCACAGAAGGCAAAGAAAACAGGATCTGCTTGTGGATAAGAAATACAAGTTCGATAAAAGCTTTGGATATTTTTAGGGTAACAGTTCTAGTGAAAATACAGGCAGATGCAGTGTTTTGCCTGCCATTTACCTGTATAGGGATGAAAGAAGGGCTGTCGCTCAAGACTGAATATTTTGATTTTGCTTTTTCGTTCTCCCGTAACTTACACATTTTCTCCAGCTTTTGTAAATGAACAGGCAGTTTTTCCAGAGGTCATCATGCCCTGGCAGTCATGGCTGTTGTGTGACACAGTGATGCTTTGATTTCCTTCTCCCACTGTTACCGCTCCACCCTGGATGCACGTGACGAAGAGCTCTCAATCTCTGGCTCATCCCTGCTTGATGACGGCCTTTTAGCGTGTTGTTGCCAAACATGATGCATTATGATTATTTGTTGGTTGCCACCCTCAGAAGGGTGATGTCAAAAGGTGGGTGTGATTTTTCACAAGAACCTCAATGATTAACCTCCCAGCCCTCTAACTGCTAATGAGGCTTATGCTCCTAAATCACAAGTGCCCTGAGTAATCTTCCCTGCCTTTAGCTATCTGAAAGATATCTAGACCAAACAACTTGTCTAGGCTGTTTCTGTAATCAATCTGTGATAGGAGCTGGGGACACAAACATTACCAAACTTATCCAGCCCACCTAACTCAACTATTCTGGAGAGAAAGCTCCAATCTCCCTGAGGAGGTAGGGTTTATTTCCTTCTTTTACCACTGATTTTTTGTGTGGATTTTGACAGATCACTTCAGCTAGGATGCCCTTGGCTGCAGCTTTTCTTTTCTGTGTGTGCTCAGGCTCTTAAGCCATGTCACATCAACTCTGTAGAGGTCTGAGGACCTCTTCAGGAAGCCTTTCTGGGCACCAACACCTGAAGAGGGACCCCAGACTTGAGTGCACAGCTGTATTTAACCATCGAGCCCGTACAGAGGCACTTTCAGCTTCTGATGCTTCATTATTGTCTTTAACAGAGAGATAGAGGAGAAACATCAACATCCACCCACCTTAAAAGGTGCCATGAGGATAAACCCATTTCAGACTGTGAGGTGACCTAGGATACCTAAGGCAGCTCACTGCATCACATACGCTACAGTGGAAATTTTGCAAGCTCTTTCCTTCCTTGCACTATAGGGATGGTAAAAATAAACAACTTCACAGTTCTTCCCTGAGAAGAAGAGTGATGGAGTTTTATTATTTTGAGAAAGGTGAACTACTGAAGCCTTTCAACTTGCCAGAATTATAAATATACTTTCACCCTACATTCCTGCTCTTCCTGTGATGCATACACTGCATTTCAAGCTAGTTGCAACTTTGGCTTTTCTCTGGTTCTCATATTATTTCCTGATAGGGTTTACTGTATAAATGCCATGATGAGCAGACTGTATATTTCCCTCTTTATAATACATACGGAGATTTAGCAGCTGTCTGTCATGGTTTAATCCCAGCCAGCAACTAAGCACCACACAACCACTTGCTTACACCCCCCCCCCCAGCCACAATGGGATGGGGGAGAGAACTGGAAGAGTAAAAATGGGAAAGCTCATGGATTGCGATAAAGACAGTGTAACAGGTAAAGCAAAAGCCATATGCATGCAAGCAAAGCAAAGCAAGGAATTCACTCCCTCCCATCGGAGTAGCCATCCCCAAGGACAGCAGGGCTCCATCACGCGTAATGGGGATTTGGGCAGACAAACGCCATCGCTCCAAACATCCCCCCCACTTCCTTCTTCTTCCCCCAGCTCTATACACTGAGCATGACATCATATGGTGTGGGATATCCCTGGGGTCAGCTGGGCTCAGCTGTCCCAGCCGTGTCCTCTCCCAACTTTTTGTGCCCCCCAGCCCCTCACTGGTGGGGTGAGAAGCAGAAAAGACCTCCACTGTCTGTAAGTACTGCTCAGCAATAACAAAAACGTCCCTGTATTATCAGCACTGTTTCAGCACAAATCCAAAACATAGTCCCATACAAGCTACTGTGGAAAAAATTAGCTCTATTCCAGTCAAACCCAGCACACTGTCAAATGCAGAATGCCATCCTTTCATGTGGTCTTTATTTCTAACCTGGATACATTATACTGCCAGCTAAATTCAGTCATGATGTAATTCTGCTCTTCTAGTGAAGTTTAACCAGAGATGATGTGGTGCCTATGAAGATTTCATTATTTTCCGTCTGACAGCCCGATCACCCATCTCTGTTCAATCAAAAGCTTTCGACACACTTCTAATGCACAGGGAACACAAATAATAGCTTCTGACATAAATCAGACCAACTAGTCTTTAGTTCCGGATTCCACTTCTTACTATGGCAAATTACTAAAAGTTTCATGTTCACACAGAGGAAAATTATTATTACAGCCTAACATTTCCAGAACAATGTGTTTCCTAACCTAGATCCTTATATCTATCTTTCTGAAGACACCTGAGTTCCCCTTTCCAAGAGGCACTGTCATCATTTCCAAACCATTGCTACCTGCACCCCCAGGTGCCTACGTGCCTCACACTCTTCCTTAGGTGGGGTGGGAGGGCCACACGCAGATGCAAAACACTGCTCGAGTCTGATCCTGTCCCACAACTCAGACCCCACCTGACGTTTCTTTGCCTAGCACATCAGCATTACTATTTTCCAGGTATTCCGGGTAAAACTGCATGCCCTTTTCCTGAATAGGATGTCGGATTATATGATCTAAAGGCCCTTTTCTGACTTAAAATCTGTGAACGTCTTATGCACATAGAGCATAAGATCCTTTTCTATGATGCCTCAGTCGCAGCGCTGCATTTCTCTGCCAACCCATGGCATATCTAGATACAGCTGGTTCCAGTGCCACCTCCCCTCATACAACACATGGTCAAAGTGTGTTGACTGCAGACCTCATCTGAAGTCCAGAACAATGACATGGAGCCATTCCATTAATTTCTGTGGGTTTCAGTACTTACAGTCATCTCTTCCTGCCACCCAAATCCATTTATTAGAACGTCCTCCTGCTGACCCAAACCCACCACATGGATTTGCTCAGGTTTCCCTATTTGCTCAGGTTTTCCTATTTTGCCTAGATTTTCAGGTGTGTCCAAAGACTTTAAGGACCATACTCAGAGCAGCAAGTGTAAATGTCCTTTTTTTCCCCTCTTAATGAACTTCAAAGTAATACAATGCTCTTTCTTTTCAATTTAGACTCCAGAGTAGGCACCAGAGTCTGAATACACTTCTGGGTGGCTCAGGTTTTTATTATGCTGCTTGAATCACACAGAAATGCCCTGGTTTTCAGGAAATGAATGAGAACCATGCTGGAAATGAAGATCCTCCCAGGGTTTTGTAACAGAATAACTGGAATTTCAGGTATCTGAAATCTCCAAATATGCCTGAAAAATCACATTCTAAATAACTCTGCATTTTTTAAAATTTCACCTGTTATTGATTATCCCATTTCTGACAGCTTTATGATTTGTGCATTAACTTCTTCATCTTACTCCCAAGTCATTAATCAGAATATAGAGGGGCTTAGTACCCAAAAAAGAGCTCTTCCACTTGGATTGACTCTTACCAGAAAATGCTGCTGAAAGATACCAAAGGTTTTCCAGCAAAACAGGTAACTCCCTTCTTTGGGAAGGATGCTACATGGGGAGAATTGTTACTGTTTGGGCAGACAGTAACTCCTACTGCCCAAATGCACTCTCTGATAAATCTGTGGAATTTTTATAACTGTTCCATTTGTACTGTTTTATTATTGTATTTTATTATCTATCCTAATGCTTTTGCTTTCTACCTGCACTTCAGAAGAGGTGGATGGTGCATATCACCTACAGTATAAAAAGGTGGTTTTCCCCCTGTAGTCAATTTTCAACTAATTTAATATACCTGCTTTTCTATTGCCTTACAAGGCTGAGCACAAATAAATACTATGAAGCTTTTCAAGGAGATGATACTGTCCAATGGCAGCTTTAATATTTCTTTTTTTCTCTTCTTTTGCTCCCGTCTGATGTCTATTTTTATTCAGTAATTTTACTTGGGAAACAAAATGAGAAAAGAACATTGCTATTCCTGGAAACCTTCCAATATGTTTCAGGAGCAGAAGGCTTGGATGAGAGTTACGCAGCATCTCCCTCAAAAGACCGTTTTATGGTGACAGCCAACAGTATCGCAACAGTGTTAGGAGTGTGATGTTGGAGTGTTGTTTACTTCATTCTGTGACCAACCTTTGGACCAGGATCGCATGAATAGACACAGATTCTAATAAATCTAGTTTAAAAAACCTCCAATAAACGACTTTGTCAATCCTGGCCAAGGCACCCATGTCCCTTGGCTTAGGTTGAGATGTGCAGTACAAATATAACGCAGAAGTGCAATATAAAAGAGTGATTCATTGGAGGAAACTTAAAAACCTCTGACGACAAGGTGATTCATACCTTGAGTGCTAATGGTGATTTGCAGCAACCTCAATTTACTGATTTTGCATTGCCATATCAAGTGATTTACAAGTGCCCGCATGTGCTCATGTGTTTATATGTGTGCACTCAGGTGCAACTCAGCTGAAGTTAAATAACTCTATCTTTAATGGCATCTCTCTTTGAAGATAAGAAGCTAAATAGCATCTTTGCTGCCTAAGATCCATAATTAAGGGGGTACTAGGAATGACTCGGGATAATAAAATATACATTGCAGTGCATCTTCTCTGAGCTCTCTTAGGCCTTGAAAAGCTAAGGACAAGGTTCTGGTAGAAAACTACTTGGCTGTAAACATGAATGATGGTTTTGATGAGAAACGTACCCCATTCCTCTTGATGATAAACCCATAAAAAGGCACCTCTACACTTCGAACCCCTGGATTTCAGTGACAGCTGGGTACCTACGCATCTTTGACGACTTGGCCATTAATGTCTTTCAGAAAGGTTAATTCTCACAGACCTCAGTCAAGGGTGAATTTCCATTGGCCATGTGGATGGGTTTTCAGTTCTCAGAAAGTTTACTTCCTTCCAGCAGAAGAGTAGATAAATAAATATTAGCGAGGGGCTGGGATATTTTGTGTTTTTCTGCTAAAGAGAGTCACTTGCAAGCTCTACCAAGAAATATTTAGAACTGCTGGCTTTGTGGTTCACTTGTTTCCTTCATTTTTGTCCTTTTATGCAAAGCTCTTTGCTGCAGAGGATGCATCGCGTGCCAATGCAAATAAAGGGCAAGCACCTGCTATTTAGCCTCTTGAACCGGAGCTTGTGAAAATTGATGCAACATTGGTCAGAAGGCATGAAAGCAGCAAACTGTGCTCTGGAAATCAGGCATCATCAGACAGATAGTGTGATAGGGTTTGTGGAATGACATTGTTAGGAACTAGAGGATAACAGACCATTGCACTAAAGTTATGTTTGAAAGTGCATCACCACCTACAAGCCAGGATATACAGCCACAGTACCCCAAGAACACCTATTTAACAGCGAGGTACATTGTTTATTTACTGCCGAAGACAAAGCTACAGAAGTTTCCCCTCATCCTGCAGTGTTATCCTGTTCAAAAATCCCTGGCTGCCTTAACAGTATAGCTGTCTTAGCTGAGCAGTATTTCACTTCCACATTTCAAGATATTTCACCCAGCACTAAAGGGGAATCATTCATAAATCCTGCTGGTACCTGGAGCAACCTTAGGCGTTTGCCTTTGCTGTCCTGGAACACTGTATAGCATGATACCACTGCAGGAGTGGCTGCTCTGTGCTCCTATATATTATTATGTGTCCTTCCCAGCAGATTTCAGCATTTCCAACTCTACTAAAGTCTGTGGGTTTCCAATGCTGTACTAGCAGGATAACCAAATTTAGCTTAGAAAGTAACAGGCCAAATTTAATCTGGATTGCACTTGTTAACACAGGGGATGAATTTGTCCTGTTTTCCCTCACTGGCTTTCACTGATGTCCTTTTCTTTTTTAGTCATCGCCACTACAGTATCTGGTTGTCTATTTACAAGTAAGTTTAGCACAAGTGTCTCACAGTTTGAAGAGCTGACCATGCACATCCATGTACAACCACAGAAGCCTACAAGCTCACAGCGGATCGTGCCCTCCTCATGACACCAAGCATGATGCAACATCGTTAAAACTACACCACCATTATTCTCTCAGAAATCATCTTCATTGCAGAGGTATCTATCTGCTTAGCTATAAGCAACATATGTCGAAGCATCTTTTCAAGAGCAGTAGATACTGCAAGATCTTTGTAGTTTGGATTTTCCTGCATTTCAGAATTGTCACATTGTCAAGGAGGGTTGAGGAGCAATGATAAGGCACCTCCGTGATAAGCTTCCCAAAAGATGGGTTTGCTGTTCAGCAGGACTGACTGCTTTAAGGGGTCAAGTGAACTTTTACAGGCAAGACTGTGTAACTCTTTCCCTTGCAATTAATTTCCAGTACAAACCAGGGTGAGTGAGAACCACGGCTGCTAGTGGCTGTCCAAGGTTTTGCATGGACCAGGTGGGACGCAGCAGGTGAGGATCCATCTCATCCAACCTGTCAGGCATGAGTGACAGATTTCCCAAGGAAGCCCTGACCAAGCCTGTTACACTCTTGTCTCCTCTTTAAGGAGAGGAGGCTGCTTCCCTTTGTCTCTGATTAAAATGGATTGTGCCTGTTTCCACGGTGATAAGAGATGCCCTGAAAAACAATATTTTGGAAATCTATAGAAGCTTTTGTAGTGCTGTGCTCCAGTGATTTTATTAAAAGATAGTAGTAATAGTAGTAAGATGTCCACACCGTTTAATGTCAGGGGTGTAACAAAGAATTGCATTAAAATAGAAAGGTATTACATCTGGTTTGGGAGCCCCACAAGCCCAAATCAGAGGAAACTAAAGAATTAAACTCAATAAATAACTCTACCTGCTTTCTATGTGCTGATATTCTTCCCAAGTCATCTCTTGTTGCTCTCTACTGAAGGGAAGATGTTGAGCTAGAGGGACCGTTGATAAGATCCTGTTCAGCCTCGCTGATGTCCTTGTATCAGCGAACTGGGAATAGCTGAGACAAATAATGCTCCTAGGCATTTTAATCATGTTACATGAGTTAACTGGCTTGCACTGATGTGAATCAAAAGAGGACACGCTTCTAACCATGAAAATTTTCAGAAACAGCCAAGTGTCTTCAGAGCTGGACTGTCCAGAAAGCAAGGAGTCACCTCACATAAAAAATTCAGGGTTAGGAATGGCTGGTCCTTTCCCACTGGAATGAAGTAGGAATACATCCGGTTAAAGAAATCTCATTTAGGTTCCATGAGAAACCCCATGGCTGGGTGATGGTCCCAGGCTAGGACAGAGAAGAGGCTTGTGGACAGGATAGAAATGAGCATTAATTCACAAGCTGCAAACAATCCAGGGCAGGGCTGACAAACACCTTCTATGGGCACATCCTAACATCGTGCTTTCAGCAGCTTTGGCGTGATGCTTTCTTTCTATTCCTCTGCCTAGAACTTGCATCCTGCATCCGAGATGTCTTTCTGCCACATTTCTATGAAATACTTCAATGGAAATTTCACCTAACATCTCCAGACTTTCACGGGCAGGAGCTACAGTCACCAAACTCAAAGCCTAGGTCATCTCTGACCGCAGAGCTCTGGAGATCACAGCTCTGGGATGCTACGGAGAATAAGAAGAGGTTACTCTGTGCAACAGGAAGGCAGAGCTCCGGGGTGATTTACTGTACTGAACTGTAGCTGCACCGAGTATAAAATGAAACAGAATTTGCATAGCGCTCTGTTTCACAGAAAGACAGTGACGACGGGGGGGAGGGGGGGACACGACACAAAACTGATCTTGGTAACTTCACCTGCTGACATCAGAAACCTCCAATGCAGCTTACACGACTGCATCGCAAAATCCCTGATCAAGAACATGAAGCTCCTTCCCCTCTTCACAGCTGCGTCCTGCTTCACGCCCCCAGGTCCCTCTTTCTTTGTACTACAAGTGATGAAGTTTTTTTTCCAGATCACATGAGCCAGGATGAATGGGGAAAATCCTGCCAGGAACAGAGATGGGCTGCAACTTGAACCTGATCAAGGGGAGATACAGAGCAGTACCCTGAGAGCTATATAAGAATGAGCTCGGCATAAGAGCAAACACTTTTTCAGGTGAAGGACTCTCATGAATCAGCCATGCATGTGAATGAAGGCACCGTTTCAAGGAGGCTTGGAGCCACTAGCAAAACATGCTTGTATTTCATCATCGCTACCCTTGGTGTGTTACTCATCTTTGCGTTAGCCACCATCATGGTCTTAGTCGTTCAGAGGATGGTAAGCAATTTCTTTATTCATTGGCTTTTTCTTTCTTTCTTTCTTTTTTTTTCTTTTTAAACTACTGCTTTCCAAAAATTATCCTATGGCCAGAAAATCAGTTGCTTCCTCCTGTTATAAATGCACACACATGAATTAGGGGAGAGAAAGATGAAACCAAGAAGGAGAGGAATGAACTTTCCAAAAAAAGACAGCCTTTTTCCATGGGCAGCCTTAACTTCTGGCACACAATTTCTACCCTGTAAATGGAAGTGAAAAGCTCATAATCCAAGATGCAAGCCACCCTCTGTCCTGCCTAGTTAGGAAGAGTGGTGGAGAGAAGAGATCAGTGCCTCAGTGTCTGCTACTTGGTTTTATATGTGTCTCCTGTTGCTTCTACAAAGAGGGACCACTGTCCACAATGGTCTGGTCTGGTAGTGTCTACGTGAGTTCCTCTGAAATACTGATGAATTTTAGTAATGGACATAACACAAGACACCTCTGTGAGTGACACTGCGTGGTGCTGCCTGCTGGGACGCACCATGAGGCGGTGAAGCAGAGCTCTCTTGAGAGCACGGGATGGGGGCAAAGTAGCTCACTGGCCCTCTCTTTTTTGTCAGTCCTGTTCTTGGGAATGCTTTTTAATGCAAAAGTAGAGCTATAGCAAGGATGACTGAAGGATATAAGTGAGGAAAGCTCTGACAAAAACAACTGTTCTCTCTGCCTACAGGTATTTTTTCCTTCTTAAAATAAAGAGGATTGCTCTCAAGTGGATCTGGGATTGAATGGGGAAGCAGTGAGAGTTACAGCCAGGGCAGAGGTACAGGGGTGGTGAATATAAAAAGTGCATTTTTAATCTTACCAGAAACATTGCCATGGACTTTACTGAGGTAAAATGACAGGTTAGAAGTTTTATAGCCTTTGAAATCTAAGCGCTGAAGTACCTCCACTACTATTCATAGAATGAAAGCACCAGCATGAGGCTGCTGGAGGAAGTTGGCTATGGAAAAAAAATATGATCTTTCAGTTCAATATTTTCTCTTACTAAATTTACCCTGTGCAATTTCTGTGTCTGTGTATGCACATTACCAGAAATTAAACCATGAAGGCTTGACTGATACATCTTTAAGTTGCACCAGAAAGGAGTCATTTACCTGAAATCAGCATTCTTCCAAAAGAGAAGCAATTTGGGCACAGTTAGAATGAGGCATGGGGGTTTTCAAGTGATAAATAGTGGGACATTAAGGGAGATCTTTAAAATAATAGCCTGTGTAATTACAGAATTGCCACAGCTTTCCTATATAATGAGGCTTTCATTTGTACTTATTATGAAAGTAAGCATTAAATTACTTCCCCACCAGGATAAACGCAGTTGCACTGGTTGCCAGAGGAACAATATTACTGAAAGAGTCAAGGTTTTCATTTAAAAGAGTAATGGCATTATTGCAGCTGCTTTGGAAACAAGCTTGGCTGAAGGAGAACATAGGAAGCTGAGGTGTGTGAGAAACACAAATAAAATCGAGCAGCAATTTTACACTGCAAGAGGAAATTTGGCAGTAAAAGCCGAAGTTCTGTTCTTGTTCTCAGGGAGCTGAAAGACCCCCAGTTCAGAAGCAGCATAGTCATTCTCCATCTGTGGCTGGTCTTGAATTTCCAGACCAGGGAACAAGAGTTGATTCTGTGACACAAGTTCCTCAAGAAACTCCAGGTCTCGCTCCAAAAACACTTTAGCTCATGGTCACACTGTGAATATAAGGCTCAGCACGAACTCCTTTGGTAAATACAGTTGTGGCTGGGCCGAGTATCTTGTAGCATTGACTTCAGCAGCTCCAGGACAGGAGGTCTGGGGGGCCCTTGTACTTGGAGCCTTGTGGCTATTGAGCCCTGTTGCTGTAGGGAGTAGAACACCATCACTTGGCTTAATTACTTTCTTTGTAACTTCTCAAGAGAGGACCAACGTTTTGTGTGATCAGCCTCTTGGGATGATCTGGTTTTCTCTCCAGATGTTGTCAGCTGGATTATGTGAGTGACAACTTCATGATAGAAACTTGTATTTTCCTCTGTCCAAAGGAGTGCATGTCCTTAGGACAATGCAGGCCTTGTGACCCATGTCTCGGGTACCACTGCATTAAGAGGAGGCTTCTGGTGGCAAGCAGATCACAGAGTCCCCTAGCCCCAGTGCAGGTACATGGAAATTGACTGCTTTTCTTCCTTTTGATGAATTTACACTTGCCTAGTTTAAGATGAAGGAAGACACATTGGAAAGGGCAAATCAAACTGTGTAGAAACAAGACATTTGATCACCCAGAATCCAGGTGCTCTGAATAAGGGAAATCCAACATGAAAGACCAAAATAAAAAGGCAAATATGATTCCAAAGCTGCTTCTCTGAGCACTTCTAATACACATTATCCACACGCTCCTCCTGGCATTTTCCAACACCACAAGAAATTTCCTTTACGCCTTGTTTTCAAGAGGGTGGCACAGCACATTAGTGTCAGACCTGGGAAGTGTCATTTTTTGGAACTAAAATACATTTTTGGGAACTAACTACATGCAGTGCTGAAGTCAGTTCATTTCTTCAGCTTTCATCTGCAGAAACCCTTGGCTTCAGGCCGTTCGCTTGTCTCAATCTTTCACAAGTGACTTTATTTTTCTCTGGAATAAGAACAGCCACTCTATGATGGTCTGTAGCCTGCATTTTTCTTCTTAAGACTATTATAAGAGTGCTAAAACCTCCAGCCTTCTGCCTGCTGCATTTCACTGCTGCTGGTTATATGTAGATATTGATGTAAAAATATCTACGTAGATATTGATGTAAAAAGAGAGCGAGTTGTAAAATCAGTGAAAACATATGGGACAGAAAGGACTAGACAAATGTAATTTTAAGAGACACAGACCCTAGCAAATCTGCAAGGTATGCTGTATCAGACAACTAGGCCACCTACCTCTAGGAACAAATTCTGCATGAAAGTCCAAAGTCCATAGTCTGGGATGGTCCATCACTGCTCTGGATTTTGTAGACTTCACATTTTTAACCTCCAAACTGGATGGGCAAATATTTTCATCAGAATTAAGGCACCAATGTGGCAAATTATAAGACTCGGTGCAGATATCTATGTTTGCTGCTCTAGTCTTCAAGGCTACTGGAGTCAAAAATGTAAAACCCCTTTAGCAGTGGGACTGCTGTAACCAGGACTCGCTCCTACAGCACCTAGCACGTTCCTGTGCTATCTATTTGGCGATTTATGTCTGCTTAAAAGTAATCTTGCCACGGACTGCCCCAGTTGATTCCTATTGGCCCCCTCTGGTGGACAGCACTGACAAAAATTAAAAGGGAAAAAAAGAAACAACAAACCACTGAAAATTGCCCTGACAGCACATTTCCCACTTGTTGAACACCACAGGAAAACCGCTGAGGCATTTTAGAAGAAAACTGTGCTGTTCCAACTCTTGCCATAGGTATTCTGTACAGTGACAGTCACCTGCTGTCTCGAGGTGTCACTTTAATAGGTTTTGCAAGTACTGGAAAAACTGAATTTCACACGGAGCTCTGTTTCCTGTGATGCTTGTTATCAGATCAGCTGCGGGGACAGCACTCCGCCTTCTGGAGCTTTCACATCTAGTTTCTGCCTTTCCCTCTTGGCAACTCAGGGCCACCTACCTAAAGTACCACTGCCTGCCTTCCCCCTCAGCCAGAGCTGGGTAATGATGGCTTGATGCTGAGCAGAAACCTGGGAAACCCTTGAGGCTTTTTTCCAAATTGCAAAACTTCCTCAGAGGGCAGCAGTCCAAAGAGCTCGTCCCCGCAGAGCCGCTCTGTGGACATGCTCTTGGAAGAGCCCTGGACCTAGCCAAGCTGACCCCAGGCCAGTTGCTGGGGGACTGTGGTTTCAGGGTGTGTTTTCTTGGACTTTCTAGAGGCAGATACACACTTCAGAGACCTCTGGTTAAGTGAATGTTCACAGTTCTGACATAGGACATCAGAATGATCCTCTAGCAGCAACCAGTCTGTCTCAGCTTGGGAAATTTTATTGTAAAATTATTTAAAAAAAAAAGAAAGAAATCACTTGCACTGCCACCTGCTTATCATTTTCTCTAATGAAGCAAACTCAAATTATTCTGCTTGCTGAGTGAACACTGAGATCCTTCATCAGCAGCACTGAGATCACTCCAGACAGGGTGAAATTCATTGTCATTAATTCTTCCTGAGGCGGCACTGCAGAATTTAATCTCTTTGGGCTCCTACTGTGTGCCTCTTTGTATTCCAAATCACAGCATTACATGCAATATTTTTGCTGCTAGAAAAGAAAGAAGTGATGCCAATAATATTTCAAAGCAAGCTCTAAAGTTTTATTTGAATATCTATTCAATTGTCACTAAAATAAATTGCATTAGTATCTGCTGGTTTTGCCCACTGGGAGACTTCCCAGGTGAGAACACCACACGTTAGAACATTTTAATTTTGTTTTTGTTGCCCTGACTACAAACCAAGCTGTGAGCCATAAGTCTTGTCCTGCACTCCCACCGAGGGAGGGCTGCAAGGTGAACACCTCAGCGACGATAATGTCTCAATCACTTTACCAAACACTTCTCTACAGGCAGCAGTGGATCTGCAGCCTGATTTCATTTAGCATAACCTAGCTGGGGACAGAGCATCCCCTTTCTCCCATGAAAAAATGCCTTTAATTCTCTGCAGAGGGCAGAAATGCTCATACATCGTATTGAAAAGTAATGCTTCCCTGTGCCCTGAGTGCACATGAGAGGCACAGCCCAGTGCAAGGGTCCAGGACGGCAGCTCAGAGGCTCTGGCAGATGGTCCTTGGGAGTGTCTTCAGCAGAGACTGTTCTCAGTCCCACATTTGATCATACGTGTGCATATGAGAGGTTGCAAGGTAGGATATAGTGTAGGTGACCAAAAAGCTTGGAAATGTCTGTTCTTTCAAACTACAGCTCTAGGTTCCCATCCTTCTCCTAACCCAGCAGCTTTCCTGTACAACTTAGGAAGATCACCTGGAGAAATACTGTCTCAACAGATAACTTCTTCCCTGTTTTACCTAATCGCGGGGAGAGAAAGTGAACAAATCATATATTACAAATACCCAAATGATGAAACACCTATGCCATCTCTGTCGGCAGGACACAGCATGTTGGCATTAGACCAAAGGATAACATAGCTTTGCCAGGAGCAGATGCAGCTCTACCCTTCAGCCATGGTTGAAAACATGGTCACATTAAGCCAAAGTCTAATTAAAAGCATTCTTAAACATTTAAGGCTAGAACATTAAGTACCACAGACACAACATGGCTTCTCTCACTGTCCAACCATCTTCCTTCTCTCCACACCACGTGTTATCCCATTTACACACAGAAATGAAGTGCTTATGTTTTAAGACCGCTATGGATGAAGCTGTCTCCCACCACATGCATGGTGTGCCTCCTTTCTCCCAGGAGATATTAGCTGCTCTGCTAAAGCTGGTACCAGATTCCCAAATTTCTTCTTTTTAGACAACCTGGTCGGTCATTGGAACAGGCTCCCCAGGGAAGCAATCACAGCACCAAACCTGTCAGAGTTCAAGAAGCGTCTGGATGATGCTCCTAGTCATATGGTTTAGTTTTAGGTAGTTCTGCCAGGAGCAGGGAGTTCGACTTGTTGATCCCTATGGGTCCCTTCCAACTCCAGATATTCTATGGTTCTGTGCTAAACTGGGCCTGGCCCAGTTAGCCTCCAAAATTAGCCCAGGTAATTGGTATCCAGATAAGAGGAGCTGGTTTAGGCTATCCTGAGCAAAAACTGGTCCCTAATACTGAAATCACTGTGGGACTGCCCGGTGTGTGTGAGTGAAGGGATGTGACACAGAGTTTCAAGCACTGAGGCACTCTCAGTTTTTTTCCTTGGCTGTTAGGAGAATTTGTTTGCTTCTCGAGCGCACTGATGGATGTGTATGAGCTGTCAGTGACTTGACTTGTGTGGAAGCAATATGCAAGCAAGCACAGGCTTCAAGGTTGTATGTGTGGATGGAAGAGAGGTGTGATAAAACAGAAGCAAGACCACAGATGAATCCTACCATATTTCACACCTGAAGCTTGTTTCCTGAGAAGTTCTCAGACCATGCTGATGGACAACAACTTCCCATGCCATTTTGACCCTTGGGTTTACATCTCAGCAAGAAGTAGGAGGAGAGGTGAAGCAGGCCATCTCTGTCATGCTCAGACCTGTGTTGGGCTCTACAGCTTTTCTCTTCATCCAGCTACTGGCTTCCCAGGGACAGACGCTGGCTTTCAGGGGTGTCCAGTCCCACTCTGTCCTCTTGCCAAGCTTTGCAAGCCACAGAGAGAGGTTTTCAGGCCTGTGCTTCCAAAACAGCCCCCAGAAAACCCCCCCACATTTCTTACTGCACTGAGAGAATTGCTGGCTGTGTCAGAAATGTGGATTTCCTATGTTAGAAAAAAAGGGCAGTGACGAGGGGTGACCGAGGATGATATTTGGATGAATGCAGAGAGCTTGCTGGAGCTGTTTGCTCCACAGCAATCCCTCGCTGATCTGTGATGCTCTATAGGAGCCATATGTTCTGTAGTACCCGGTGCTGGTTCCTTCTGCATCAGGCTGTGTATCGCCTTCATGGTATCCAATGGAAACTTTTAAGACCCACTTTTAAAGACGGATCATACTTGAACATGGATGTGCTCCCAGAATAACTGTCCCTTCTCTCGCTTCTCTTTCAGGCAGCTGATCCTGCCACAGAGGGCATCGCAAAACCTATCAGGACAGGTAAGGCACCTAAAGTGACTAAACTGGCATTTGTCTGTAGTGCAAATATTGCCTGGGATCACAAATAAGCCAGCTGTGTACATCTTAACATTTCACATAAAGTCTCTTCTTGGTGAAAAGCCAAGGTAGCGAAAAAAAAGAAGAAGAAGAAAAAATAGCTTTCGAATTACTCGGTACCTCCGGAAACCAGCACATGGCTGAGGAAATAACAAGTACGTCTGAATCTGCCCTGAGGTGTCTTTGCAAGAGAGCCTTTTTGCCAGAGGATGTGAACATCAGTCTGACTATTAGGTCTTATTTTAAGGGCTGGCTCTTGCACATGTGGGCGTAACATCCCCGTGTTCACAAGGCATGGGTGCAAATGTGTTGGCACATATTTCAAAACAACTGACACTCCTCCTGTACTCCTCTGACCTGGAGCAGTCATGTGGTTCCTACTGGTTTGTGGGGAAAAGGGAGGAGGGAGAGGGTAGGTCTAGAAAGGACAAGTGGAAAACAGGAGCAAGGGGCACAGAGCAAGGAATTTTAATTTTACATTTTTTAATTATATTTTTTTAAATTTTAATTCTTTAATTTATAGGCAGAGTATGAGCACAGGGAGCCCAATATAGGAACAAACTGTCTAACTAAACTAGCAGAGACAGTGTACCAGGATTCTGCTTTTCTTAGCATAAATCAGGAGGAGCGATATTTATTTAATTGATAATGCCTCCCTAGTTACACAGCCATTAACATCAAGTATTTTGACTTCTTGCAAATACAAGTTCATACTCAGTCAGAGGATAGGAGATACCATTGCCTCCCACTCTGCAGATGGGAAAATGAAGCACAGTGTTTATCTAGAAGTGATGGCAGAATGGGAAATTGAAGTTCAAGGCCCAGAGAGTCCCCATCTTTTCTGCAGCTGCGCTTTTGCACACAGGTGATATAATGCCCCATTTGGGCAACGCATACTCTATCTTGGATGATTTTTGAATTTGGGATTCTTCCATATTGGACTTGTTTCATACCCCACAGGTCTCCAAGTAGTCCCTGTGTGTCACTATGTTCTTTTTGAGAACTTCACATCTTGTCCAACCATCATTTTTTATGTTTTTAAAATTTCCATAACCTGGAGGGATTTTCTTTTCCCCTAGGACATCCTAAGCACATATTGCTCTCTCTCTGTTGACCTAAGTAGCTCCTTAAGTCTTTTTAAATCTTTCAGAATTTGTTTAGTGCTTTATTCTGTACCTGAAGCTCTTCAAAAATAAAACAGGGTCTGAATATACAAGGTGCTCAAAAAGGAGCTTTGGAAACCTAACAGACTGCAAAGCATCAGCCTGGATGATGATGGAGAGTCCCGAGCAGCTGCGAGGCAGTATGGCCCCAGAGCAGAACCTCTGCTCCTGCAAACCAGTGTAACCTCAGAGAAGTCACCAAACTGTGCTGGTTTTCATGGCTGAGATTTACCACCAGTTAGGAAGAGGTAGTGAAAGCTGTCGGTGTCGAGTCTAGTGATTGACAGAGGAGGAGCCACAGAGACTGTATTTGTAGGTCAGTGGTATTGGAAAGCAAAGCACGAGCAATACTGGCATTCCCCGGGCAGAGAGGAGAGGCCTCACTAATCCAAAAGCACCTTGCAATATATAAATATATATATTTTTTTTTTTTTTTTTTTACTTCATATCAGGCAACCTGTGCCAATTACTTGTTCTCCTCAACAATAACTGGCCGGTGCCAGGCAGGAGGAATATGCTCTCTCCAGGAATGTACAAGATGCTGTTTCATTAGCCAGAAACCTTTTTGTCTTTGGGTCAATATCAATTACAGGCACCCTCTTGCTCCAAATTCTGCCGCTAAATCTGAGATGATGCCATTAGTGAAAGACAAAGGAGGGAATGATAGAGAAACCCCACAAGGCAGGAAGAGTGGCTGAAGGCTGTTTGCGAAGGGTTCTGTCAGCCTACCCCTCGTTGCCTACCAGGCTCTATTGTACATCTCTGGCAGGGTAATAGAGCATTAGAGCGTGAGCAAATTACAATGGCCTTTTATTTTTCCCTTAGAATGCATAAAGCAGGGCTAATTGATTAATATATCCCTGTGGGAAATTTACTGAGGCCCCCTCGGCAGGGAGGTCTGTCATACGCTGCCAGGCATCGCTTGCTGACTTCTAAGCAGGGAGCTGCAGCTACCACTGCAAGGTCCCATCCAGCAGCTGCAGAGAAGCAAGGAACAGAAACACAGGAAACATTTCAGGACGGGTACTGTGGTGAGGTTGAAGTTGCTGTGGATTTAGATTTGGTTCTGCTTCTCAGGCAGCCCAGATGCTGATAGTGTAATTTGGGTGTGTTTTGTACCCACCTTGTCCACAACAGGGCTCCAAAGCCCTGTGAAGTAAAAACGGGCAAGCAAGCAAAAAATGAGGATGCCAGGTTGCCAGCTGGGTGCTCAGCCTTGCTCCAGCCCTGTGTCCGTACCTACTTGTGCAAAACATCTAGGCAACGCTACTGGGGGATGCAGAACTGTGCTGGTGGGATCAGCTGGGCTTCACTCAGGCAGAGACAGCATTGTAATGCAAATGGACAGTGGTGCAGACACGGCTACATCTCTGAATTAATTGTGTAATATTAAAGCAGGAAAACCACAATTATTTCATTTAGATTTCCAAAGAGATTATGTTCTATTATTAGCTGAACACCAGCAGACACTACAGCAGATTTATCGAAGGTTTACGTTCCCAACTCAGCTGTCAGTCCTCAATGGATGGGTTTGCAGGGACCTGCAAGCAGTAGCTGAGAGCAATGCAATGCTAATTAAATGTTTGTGTGAAAAACCGTATCAATCTCCTCAAAACCTCTGTGCCATTGTCGGTGGAGTACGTGAGCAACAGGGGGAAAGGATGAGATTCATCATGAACAAGGTGTTTGTGAAATGTTCTTTCCGTGGAACTATTTCTCTGTGGAAACTCATCCACATTTCATAAATATCAAACCATATATCAATATGGGCCAGAGAGTTATTATTGTTAGGTTCATTTTTTTCCAAGGGAAACTAAGTCATGGAGAAATTTATGACCTGCCAGCGTCTGGAGAGGTTTAGCCTGCATTGTCGCCTCTCTGTCCTCTCTGAGCCTCGTTTCCCTATACAGTATTTAATCCCTGACTGATGGCTTTTCTAGTTATTTTGAACTACAAGGGCATGATACCAAAATCTGTTCTCATTTACAGAAGGAAAAACCTGCAGATACATGCACACACACACACACTTTATGTATATTTTTGTCCAGCAGTAAGATCCATTAGCAGTTGATGGACAGACCAGGAATAGAAATCCAGCACCCCATGAACAGTTTCAATGGGAAATAGGTTTCCAGATAAAAATCTGCCTCTGAGAACTTTAGGTAACACAGGTGACACTCACATCCTTGCTACGTACAGTAAATCAGGCTGAAGGCAGAGAGGCCAACAAGCCTTTCAGCAATATCTCTGAGTGCGGTTTGGTCTTCTGCAACTAAATCTGGTCTCTTCCAGCCTGGAACTGTCCCAGTGCAACACTATTGAGATTGCTGAGGTGTTAGTCACAAATCCCACAGTGGTGGGTTCTTCAGAAATGGGTATCTCACATTTAGACCATATAGATTTTTGGGTTTGCAGCTTCCATACGTGCCTGTGTTGGTGTGCATATATGTGAAACTCCTGTCTGCTCTTGGGAGGGCAGGGTAGATGAGCTGTGCGTCTCTGTTCAAAAAATTTTGGCAAGCCTGGGCTTGCAAATGCTAGAAAGAGTGCATGGCCATCCTCTTAGGCAAGCATCTGGAGGAAACTGCAGCTAGACAGGTTCCAGTTATTCATAACAGGGGCTGGTTGCTTATTAATTAATAACGAGATGAATGGTATTGTTACAAAACGCTGAATGTTAGATCTTCTGTCTCTCCAATATTTAAAACACAAGTTAGAGATCAATATATAATGAACAGCTCATGAAATTATGTGACCCATGCGATACTGACAAGCAGGCTAGAGGCTTGAATAGCTTTGGCCTTAAATTCTACAAGTTTTGCAGTAATCAATCAGGTGTGCAGCAGCGAGGAGTTTGTGAGAGGTTCCTCCTAAATTTGGAGGAAAGAACGGGATAATTCTAAAATTTGCATTTTTAGAAGGAGGTTAAATTGCCAGATGAGTTCAGTTCCCTTCCAATGCACAGAACAAGCGGAACAGCCTTTGGGCTCTCGAGGACCAAAGGCACTTGGTGCATGCGTGAGCAGCACAGCCACAAGCAGAGCCCAGGAGGGGACATCACCCACCTGGCACTTGTCACAGCATCACCCAGCTGGGACAGTCCCTCAGCACGAGCCAGCAGCCGTTTGCAGGACACCTAACTGGAAGGAGGGAGGTACAGATAGCTATGGGGACTTCAGGTAGTGGCCACTGAGCAATAAAATTAGGCAAGTTCTGCTAACTCTAGCATGCTGACTGAGATGTATGAAATCACCTTGCCTAATCTATAAGCACTTAAATCAGTGAGGATATGGAGGAATTGAAAGCTGTTTGTTGCCTGCCCACAATTCTTCACCTCACAAGATAAGTTCAGGTTTTTGACCTGCTCTTGTGCCTGTCCACACTCAGCCTCCAGCTAGTTGGAATGCCACATGCACTGCAGAGGATACCACTGGAAGAGGTGACTGGTACTAAGACGAGCCTCAAAAACCCCAGGCTTTCCATGCCTGGGTGGCAACACTTTGCGCTCTGACGTGCCACTTTCAGCTCTTGGTTTCACTGCCCTTTGTCCATGCTGTCATTATACCTATCTCAGAGGTAGGGAAACTGAGGCAGCCAGCAGTGACAAGAGTTGCCCAGGCAGAGTCACATCTCTTCAGACCTGGCTGGCAGCAGCCTGTATAGCCACATGTTCCACAGCCCTTGGCTGCCTCTTGGCAGGACACAACCACTTTAGGTCCTGCTGTGTTTTGATGAGACATTTTGCACCGCAGGTGAAAATCATGGGAATGTCAGTGAGGCCACAGCTCCACTGAGTCCCATTTCACAGTCCTGCAGTGTGTCCTCTTGGGCTCGGTGGGGAAAAGCTGTGTTAAGCTCATGGAAATGGTCTGACCCTTTTCCTCAGGACTGTGCCCTTTGGATGGTCATCTGATGGGAAAAGGGATCAGGAAGACAAAAGTGAATTTTCTCCCAACAGCTTCTTTTGGACAAAATAACCTGAATGGTTTCCTACTAAGATTCCTTCCTTATCAGCAGGCTTTCTTCAAACAGCCTGATCTACAGCATCCATGCACAGGGCAGACAGTGAAACCAGTGTGGTCTCTTTGGTACTTAGTCCCAAATGTGGCTTTGTTTTTATTCCCTCTCAGTATTTTTAAGCTCCTACTAACTTCAGTGGGATAAATTCTGATTTACACTGTTACTAGTGCAAAGCCAATTAGGCGATGTGATTGAACATACCCATCAATCAGTCCTGAAACTCTAGTAATTTCAGTCTCTCCTGGCTTGCACTGAGATATTTCAGATAAAAGAATTAACTTGAGAAATAAAACTAGAAAACAGCTACAAGCTGCCTCAGCAGAGCAAGAAACGGAAAAGTCTCTATAAAACAATTTTTTTTTCCATAACGTGCCTTCTCAGAAACACAGCTGATGTCACCAAATAAATGGTTTAAACACACACACATAAAACTTGCTGACAGCAATAAAAGCAAGTACAGCTTTGGCAATGCAAAGTGCAGCTAGATCAATGAGAGTTGCCATGAATACCCTGAGACAGCTCGTGACTGACGGGGCTCCTGGCAGCACCAGGCTGTTTGTGTGCAGGCACAAGCACTTTGCTTGCTTAGCAGATGTCACAGGGCTGCAGCTTCCAAACTCTGCTTGAGCAGCAGGGGATTTTCTGCTTTATAGGGTAAACTCCCTAAATGCCACCGAGTTTCTGCAAAAATATTCTCCCTTCTTGCAGGACACTTGTAATGTGAGTGGGCTCAGGACGCTTACTATGCATTACCAAAGACTGTTGCTACACTTTACTTTGAAATAAGGGCCAGAAGGGTTTTCTCCTATCCTATGCCATATCTCCACATCTCTGTAGTGTCTGTGCACTCACTCAAATGCTATATTGACATGACTAAGATCAGAAAAGTAGACTTTGGTTTTTCTTTGGGGATTTCCAGCACAGCCAAGGGACTTCAATACAAGACTTACTCATTCTTAGAGTGCCGTGAGCACCTGCTTCCCTCTAAAGGAGGGAACTACTGAAATCAGAGAAGGACTGCAATTCTTTCAAGAAATCCACAGCCTCCTTCTCCCACAGTACGAGTGCAACGGGTGCAATATTAAAAATCACCAAACCGTGGGACTTGTGCGTGGGACCAGTTTCTCCCTAATTCATTCATCCTCCTGACCAAGTACCTCTTAAAAATCAGGCCAAGCAGACACTGTAAGGGTATGGAGATTTGAATCTCTTGTAATTTTAGTTTCAGGAATCCTATGAAAGTTAAGACCCTTGACTCACTGTATTTAGTAAACTCCTTTTTCATGTAAGGAACAAGAAATATGTCATCTGATGCCATGGGGTAGCGTCAGGACTTAGTAGACTTTAGTTTTGTATATTAACAGGTCCTTCAGAGACCCTCGTAGGATGAGTGATTCATACCAATTTTATAAACAGGGTCACAGGAAAACTTAAATGGCTTGTGCACTCATGAAAAGGGTAGTATAATTTGGTAAGGCTTTAGTGAAACTCTTCAAACGTTACTCCTGGTATTCAGCTGCAGAATAAAACACAGGAAATTGCCAATCTCCCATCTAAGCCCCTATGCGCACCCCTTCCGCAGCTGCAGCAGGGCTAGGAGATGTAAAGAAGGAGAGCCAATGCAATGAGAAATAACCAGTCACCTGCCTGGTTGCAGCCATGGGGACATACACTGTTTTCCCTGAATCTCTGTCTTGTCTGTGTATCCATGTGCCTGTGAGCTGCACAGGGCAGTACAAACACTGCTCTGTACAACCACAAAGTAAAGGAGGAATAGCCAGGGCCGTTCCATGAATGTACGGTAAGGTGAGAGGAGAGGAAGCTTACACAGAGCAGATGGGAAGGTGAAATGTGACTGGAAAGGAGACGAAATGCAAGGGGAAGCAGCGGGGTGCAGGGTCCAGGACACAGGAGATGGGACACCGGGAGCCAGTGCCAGGATGCAGGGATCGGGGTGCTGTCCCGGGAGACGGTGCTGGGATGCAGGGCCTGGAATACTGGGATGTGGTGCCAGGATGCAGAAGATGGGACACTGGGATGCACTGCTGGGATGCAGGGCCCAAGAGGGGGTGCCAGGATGCAGGGCCCAGGATACCATCCCGGCATGCAGTGCTGGGATGCAAGGCCCAGGTTGCTGTCCTGGGAGGGGGTGCTAGGATGCAGGACCTGGGATGCTGTCCCTGGATGGGGTGCTGGGATGTAGTGCCCAGGATGCTGCCCCGGGATGCAGTGCGAGATGCAAGGCCTGGAATGCCGTCCCAGGAGGGGGTGCCGGGATGCAGGCCCTTGGATGCCTTCCGGGATGCAGTGCCGGGATGCAGTGCCCGGGAGCCGGCGGAGCCGCCCGCAGTCGCAGTGGCGGCTGTGGCCGTGGGAGGGAGCCGTCCCCGCGTGGCCGCCGCCGGGCGCCCTGCGGCGGGGCAGCCCCGGCCCCTCCCCGCCCCGGCGCTTCGGTTTGGGGGCTCCGTGGCACCGGCGGCTGGGCGCCCCTTCCCGCCCGGGGCCCTGCCCGAAGCCGGGCACGCAGGAGCAAAGCTGCCCGGCTCCCCTAGCAGGCGGCTTTGGGGTCGGAACAACTCAATGACCTCACCCAAAGTCCTGGCGACATCCACATTTGAACTGTGGGGGAGCAGAGTGACATTCCGAAAGCACCGCAAGAGCCATTTTCAGAAGTATGTTCCAGTTAAATACTTAAAACCTGCTTTTCTATAATTGCACCATACAAATAGTTTGGTTAAATTAAGCTTACCTGCACATGATTTCTATTTGTAAGAAGGAGAATAAGAAAGACAATTTTTTTTGACCGATAACTGTGATCAACCAGAGCTTTAGACTGTTACAAATTTACCAATCGAGGTACACTGCTATGAATTCCATGGGCGGGTCAGATATTATCAGCCAAGGAGTAAGATTCATCTCTCCTACGTGCTGTTCTAAGCTGTTGCTGCGTGTCGCTTTGGAGCTGAGTTTGTCCATAGAGCAGTTATAGCAAATAAATGAGGTGACGAATGCCGACAGCATTTTATAGTACAAAAAAAAAAAAAAATCAAATCAGGAGTGGTCACTTAATCTGTTGTTTCCTTCAGGGAACACCTCCGAAGACTATTTAAGCATCCTACAGAATGTCCCGACCAAGGGAGCCGCTGCGTACATGAGAGGTCAGTGGGGAGCCCACTGGAGGGCACGAGTTGGCAAAGAGAGATTTCAGAGCTGGCTGAAGAGCAGGCTGTTCATGTTATTCAAACTGGTTTTAGTGGCAAAGAGCTTTTTGACAAAATAGGCATTTTACAGGGAAAAACCCCTCAGCTTGCCTGAAATGTGGGTGTCTTTGGTAAAGCCCCTATCTGATCACATAAGCTTTTTTTTTTTTTAACTTGATAAGAAGAATATATAAATAGTTACCTTCTGCACACAAACACACAAATATACATCTCCAATATTTCCTTTTAAATATTGCAGAAGGCCATTTTCACTGCATCTCCCTGTCTTGGGTTTCCCAAGGGCTGTGTAAGTCTTTGGAACTTTTTAACACCCCACCTACATGTGTGAACTCCCAGCCATCTGGCCAGGGCCTTTTCTTGGAGCTTTCTGCAGGAACACCACTGAACAGGTATCTCCATTTGCCAGGAAATATACTGCTGCAAGTCTCATAAGGCTGAATTCAGGTCACAAATGCTCAGAGGCTCATTTTAAAATTTGTTTGCTTTCGTTTCTAGTGTCCAATCCAGTAAACAGTTCAAAACTGAGCTTGGTGGAGAAGGGTATTTGTGAACACATCCAATGCAAGAGTGAAGAGCTGGTGATACAGAAACAAGGTCTCTACTTGATCTACTGCCACTTGAATTTTCATTTTCCTAACTGTTCAAACGGCCCCACTGACCTCAAGATAGAGCTCCTTGTGAATGACAAAGTCAACAGGCAGACGTTATCCACATGGTGCGCATCAGGAACGAGCCACGAAAAGACTTTTAAGACCTTATTCCAGCTCCATTTGACAAACCTGAATGTGAAAGACCGAATATCAATAACACTTAATCATCCTAAATTCTTGAATGAAATTTCTCTTCCCAATGATAACATTCTGGGGGTCTTGTGTTACAGCGATGAAATGTGAGCAGCTCTCTGACTTCCCACTGCTGCCCACACTTATCTTTCTCTGAACAACAGTCGCCTGCTTTTACTGGGCAACACTTTGTTTTTAATTTTCTATCTTACCTCACCGCTAGGGTCAACAAGGAACTTTGTGAGTGTCCCAGAATGAAACCTAAAACACTGCAAGACTCACATCTGATAGATTGCTCTGGTTCGGCTTAGGGTAGAATTGTAACCCACAGATCTGCCAATGGTTCCTCAAAACAATACTATGCAAATACAGATTAAAATGTAACTAGATTATGGGAAGAATGCACAATAGGAAGGCTTTTTGGCTAACAGACCGCTGGCAAAATGCCTGTGCTCAGGATATGGGGAAATCTCTTAAACTGAATTTTATGGAGTAGTATTTTAATGTGGTCTTTCCAGAAAACTAACAGACAAAGCTTGTAAATAAGACTTTCTTTACAACCGGAGCATGCAACCACAACTCTGGAGTAGGTTTATGGATAGATCGTGCGAAAGCAAAGATGATGAAATTACCAACTCTCAGGCTGTTAGCTGGAACTCTGGGACAGAGCATAGGAGATTTGGGACTTACAGGATATTTCTGTGCTGCATTCTGCTATGGACTTTATGCAATTTACTTCCATGTGTCTTTCTTTTCACTACTTATCCATCTTTTCTATTTAAATATTAACCTCTTTGGGGCAGAGACTTTGTATATGCACAATGCTCATCCTCTGTTCTCACTTGGGTTTTCTGGACTTCTCATAACAAATATTAAAATAGTAATCTAGTTGCTAATCTAGCCATGTAACAAAGCTCATTATGATACATTTTCCTCCAATCCTGCCCCGCCTGTTTGACAGTACCCCGTGTGACGCCAGACCACACTGGTGTGTAAATACACCGCCAACACCTCCAGTTTCAGGAAATCCAAGATTTAGATCTGAGGTCCAGACTTTCCCAAAGACAGTTTCAGACCTGGCCCTCAGCTGAGTGCTGTGGTCTTCAGGCAGTCCAGAGGACAGATGTTGCCTGAACTTCTTTGGCTTACCAGAAAGCTTAGGGAATGAAGGATAAAAGATTTATCTCAAGCCCTCTTATTCTATGCATTGCAGTAACACAGGCATTTACTTGAAACGTAATTCTTACAGTGTAGGGAGGGAAGGGACCAAAAAGTTGCAAGAGCTGGTACCAGTTCCCTTTTTCCTCTTTTCCCTTCATCCCTAAGATCTTA
This sequence comes from Gorsachius goisagi, assembly GCA_018403395.1. Classification (NCBI taxonomy): domain Eukaryota; kingdom Metazoa; phylum Chordata; class Aves; order Pelecaniformes; family Ardeidae; genus Gorsachius; species Gorsachius goisagi. The sequence goes on along the minus strand of BOSO01020564.1, from coordinate 18,449 downwards.
CTGAGGTCTATTTTTATTGGTATTCAACTTTCCCCCTTGTGTACCTGTATCTTCTTTCCTTTTCATGACTAGAGTTTGGTGAACCATTCACATCAAAACATTTAGCCACAGGTTTAGTTTCTGTCTTCAGAAACTCAGTACATGTACTGTTTTCAAGCTCAGTTGATGTTGTCAACTGATGCAGCTTAGTTTGTGTGAGCACATTCAAAATACTCCTAATAATTTGCTACTTGCATTATGCCGCAGAAACTCATGGTATCTATTGGTGAGGTTATGTCCTATTGACCAGGCAACTTCAAAATACACAAGAAACTTTCAAAGGGTCATGAGCAGTTGATGTGATTCTTTGCTAGAGATGCCTACTTCCTGTTCTGAAAAACACCGATTAAAAAAAAACCCCTTTTGCTATTAATGATTGGGAAAAAAGCAAACAAACCAAAACCTAAATCCATGTTTTCTTTCTTTCTTTTCCCCTTAAAGAAAAGAAATTTATTTTTATAAGAGTCAGCTTACCCTGCACGTCATGTTGTAACCTCCACCAGAATCTCCTCACCCCTCTGGACCCTATAAACCTTTCGTGTCTCTGAACAGGGTTTTTAACCTCTATCTGCTCCCATCTCGACACACACAACTAATGCCCAGAGCAGTTTAAGCAAGTCTGGTAGTCAGGAATCCTGAATATAGGAGAGGCAGATAATGAATGAAAAGACGCATTTACTCACACACACCTCTCTCCCTCCACCTTTCCCTGAAGGCTTTGAATTGAAAGAGAAAGACCATTCTTTAAAAAAAGAAAGCAGCTCTCTGCATAGGATGATTTTATTCTATTATTTTGCCAGATGGAGAAAATCCTGACAAAGAAGTGCTAAGCTTCTCAGCCCCACGCTTTTTAATACAACAGGATAAAGCAATCTGGCCTCTACTCTGTTGCCTCTGAGAAATAAGAATAAATTATAGCCACAAAGAGAACCCATTAATAGTGTGCAATTTTGCCATCAGTTATAAAAATGTTAAACAGCTTTCACCAAAAAGGCCTTGAGCCAAGCATCAGCCTCCACGCTCTCTAGCAGGCTCCAAGTCACTTCACTCTCTCATCCTTTTTCCCTCTCTTATTTCCTACTTTTTTGAAGCAGGTCATTTTTTACAACAATCCTGTACTAAAAAACCCATCCAGGCTGATTCTTTGCACAATGCCACCTCTTTTCAGCAACATCAATGCCACTGCACTTTGGGGAACAACCCGTTCCCACAGTCTCAGCTTCACTGTTTGCAGCAGACGAGCTTTTCTGCAAGAGGGTCCTCACCCTTCTGAGGAGCACCTCAGACCTGCAGGCCCTGCTCTGCTTCCCCACCCCAGGGCTCCGGTGATGGGACAGGGGGCTCTACTGCAAGCACTGAAGTCACGGAGAAATTTTGAGAATTCCTCCCCTTGTCCTCAGATGTGGCAAACATGTGGCTTTCTGTGCGTGTGTTCTGCCGCTAACTTGACCAGAAACAGGAAGCATCAGCAATCTCACAAGCAAGTCTGCTCTGTTGAGGTTTCTTGGCCCTTCTCAGACACCAAAAACGTTGCACTCTTAAACTGTTTTCTGCTTAGCTAAGAAGCATCTATGGGAGTTAATATATGCCATTATTCACAATCTGGGTTGATAGGAAAAGATGCGTATTATTGGCTTAATTCTGGCTGTTGTTAATTGCTATAGGAAATTTTAATAGCGACCTTAAATAGAAGTCAAATCGATGCAACACACACTTCCACCCAAGCTCGCACGGGGGCAGCAAACCAAAATCAGATCCAGTTTAATATCAGAGGTTACAGAGCTGGAACTGAACTTCACCAAAGCTGTGAAGACTTTGAACCCAGGATTCCAATTAGACTTCACCTCCCTTGAAATTGGCCTGAACCCAAACTCCTCAAAGCTCAGATCTGAAAATTAGGTCACAGCTTATCTGACACAGATTCATTATTTGGGCTACGCAAGTGCTTAGTGAGGGACTCAGGAGTTTTGCATTCACTTCGCTGCTGGTTTTGTTTCATTTTATTTTCTTTGGCACTTCCCAGAGGGAGGAAATATCATAGTCACTTAGAGAGAAATCCTTTCTTGTGCCATGGGCCAAGCAGGGGCTGTGTGCTGCCTAAAAATTCACAGCGGTCTGGGATCGCTCTTGGATCAGTAGTGCACTGATCTTCCATGCTCCTGCCTGCCTCTCATGCACTCAAATTCCTTTGGAGAGCAAACAGCATTCTGCAAAAGCCTCAGCCACCTGCTTATGCTCTTAAATTAATATTATTCACCGTAATGTTATTAGATACAAAAATATTTGTTTTCAAGCACCCTATCCTGTGGTTAAAGTAAGAAAGGGAACACTCAACACAAATAACCAAGCAAAAAGCAAAATAAATAAAAAGTCTTTGCTTTTTGGGACCTCTAACTAAACCTTGCTGACAGGACTTTAAAAAATGGAAGTGATACCACTTCTGTTTGGTGCAAGTAGCACTGGAAAACCTCAAAGTAAAGGCAGCTTCTGTAGGAGGAATAACTGTACAAATGCAGATTCTGATGAGCCACACTTGTGACAGCAGGAGTTGCACTCGGTGACCTCAAAACCTCTTTCAGCCTCAGCTTTTTATGGAAAGTAGGCTTAATTTCAAGAAAATATGATGGACTGTGAGGATACAGAGTCTTGGAAAAATGTTTTGGAAGAATGCGCTCTGCAGCAGTGCCCCAAGCCCGCAGGGGAACTCAGCTGAAGCGGTTTAAATTCCTGATTTCTGTTTTCAGTACTGATCCCAGGAGCTTGAAAATTTGGGGTAGAGGAAGGTAGAGACCAAAGAAGGACAGCACAGCACGTTCTGAAATTCAGGTGCTTCCAAGGAGAGCGAAGGTGGAGAGACTCCAGAGCCCGATATTTGCATCAGGGCTGGAGCCTTCAACCCCTCCACTCTCAGCATCCTCTCCGGGCCGCAAAGGGCTCCCTGCAGGCAGCAACCACCCTCCTCTGTTGTAAGACAAGGATGTTGTACACCATGGGTAACGTCGTCAGTTTTTCCTGAGATGCCATATCCTGCAGTATTGGCACACCCTTCAGCCATGTCCACAGTGTCTAAATTTAGGATCCCTATTTCTCTCTATAGCCGGTGTGAAGCAAGAGCCTCCAGGAGGTGAGTCAGAACATCCAAAATAGCTGCCTGGATAAGATCTCATCGACTGCTGAGTGACTCTACACGGTCCAGTCACCAGGTCCTCAGTCTCAACAGCTTCATCCAATTCAAGATAAATAAAAGATTATTTAATGTGTGGATTTATAGTTTATGGACACTTTCTACAGCTTTCCACAGAGTGCTGCCTGTGCTTTGAGGCCACGTGAGGCTCCTGGGAAGCCCAGGGCTTACGTTTGTAAGATAAAACACAACCTCCAGCTGAGCAAGGTTGTAGATTTATGGACACAAGAGAGTAAGATTTGCCTGCTTAGGTCATTTTCCTTTCCACCAGCACATATTGCTTGGACTTGTCCAGAACAGATAGAGGGTGAGCAACATTTTGGAATTAGGCACTAATTCAGTGCCTAGGTTTTGAAGTGGCTGTTTTCTCATCTAAAACTGTTTGGTAAATATCTGTGGATTTTTTCATTCCTTCAGTTTACCTATTTTTAATTTCCTTGTTTTTCTATTCTGCTTCTTCCTCTCTTTACTTCTACTTTTCAGTCTCTATTTCTGCATAAAAGTGGATGAGAAAAAGCAAATAAAATATAAAGGGAAAAAAAGGAAGGAAACCAAAGAAGTGTGAAGAATTGGAAAAAATACACCTGTTTGAACAGTTAAATGAGCTCTACAGAAGCTCTAACTCACAGAACATGAGTGAATATTGGCATACACAACTATCTGAAAATAGGTATTTCTACAGCTTATGCTTTAGGGGAAGAATAAGCTTAATGCTTAAAAATTAGAATTTTATGCAATTTTCTAATACTTTATATGAATGTAATTCCAGGGGCTTCAACCAAGTTCCTCAAGCTTGACAGTGGTAGAATAGCAGCACTTTTGCCTCTGGCAAGCAGAATGTGTGCAGTATAGCAGAGCCTTTATATTTAAAGGGTATTTTTTTCATGTATAAACCTGACTGTGTTGTGAGACAGTTCACTGAGGGCTTTAGCAATAGACACATATGAAATGTCAAAATAATTATATCACGTAAAATTAAATTGTTCTATGTTAATTATTGCAGTTTAACTATTGGGGGCACGGGTGTTTTCCTGAATAAACACACCTAATTCATAACGTAGTGGTGAGTGTGTCTTTAATCGTCTTCAGACACATCACAAAGTGTGTCTCCAGGTAGATCTTAGAATTATTGAGGTTAGAAAAGACCTTTAAGATCATTGAGTCTAACCATAAACCTAAGGCTGCCAAGTCCAGCAGTAAACCATGTCTTGCATGTACAGACCTGATCCTGCAGCAAAGCCAAACTCAAACCTATTCCTTTGGGGCGAATTCACCTGATGTTGGACCACAGCAGCCCTTTGGACTACCTGCTCGGGCAGGGGGCTGCAGTGAGCATCGGCCCTTCTCCAGAAGCGTGGACCCTTGTAAGAGCTGCAGCAACACAGAATCATAGAACGTTTTGGGTTGGAAGGGAACTTTAGAGGTCATCTGGTCCAACCCCCATGCACGCACAGGTCTAGTTGGCCTTTTACTGACTAAGGTCTTGAGGTTTGGGAAGCGCTTATGAAATGTTGTCTGGTTTAAATGTGTTGGGATCTGAAAGGCACCATCGGGTGGATGGGGAGTGGTTGGCTGGTCCCCTGATGTGCAGTTTGGACCCGCAGCAGTGGGATGAGGCTGTGCAATTACTGGAGGAAAAGGCTGGGTCTGACTCTGCACTTGTCTTGAGTGGGTGACATCAGAGTCAAGGCAGCTGAAAGTATAACAGGGGGGAGTGGGAGGATGGTGATGAGAGGCAGATCTGACCCTGAAAACGTAACAGAGCTGCATTTCAGAGATGCAGAGAAGTTTGCGGAAAGTTAGTAGGATCTGTCAGTGTGTGGCAGATTTTTGTTTTTCCCTGTTGACAATAAAATGTCTGGGTGAAGATCTAATGATTTAAACATTTTAGCTGAATGCTCATTAAAGTTTTGGAATGCAGTCCTGGAAAGTGCTCAATACTTTTGCTCTGACTCAGAGGAACACTTCAGTGTAAATCTCACTTCAAATGGGTTCTAACAATATGTGGCCATTTAAATACCTAAGTGTTTTTAAGCAGGAACAGACACAGTGCATGAATTTAGGTGCCTGAGCAATTCTGAGTCATGGCATTATCTGAACAGTAACGTGCATTTTTCTAGTGTCAATATTTTTAGAGTCACTTCAGCATTTCCTTAGATTTTGAGCCTTTGTTACAATACTGACTAGGGGCTTTTTAAGCTCCAAATAATTTCACTTCAACTTAAAGGTTGTAAAACTCAATAAGCAGCAAGGACTTCAGCATGTATTTTGCTTAGGTATGACATAAAGTCACTCAAAAGATAACAGGAACTGAAGAGCCAAAGATCAAAACAATACTTAAGCTGGGGTTTTATATATATAATTTTAAATAAAATTAATAAAGAAAACTATAGCGACTATGGATTTCCATAAGAAAATACAACAGACACGACTCATTCTGCAAGTTCTCTTATACTAAATTCTGTGCAGATAAGACAAAGTCACTTCCTTGTTGTAAAATACAAAGAAATTGGAAAATAGCTTTATAAATAATCTATACCATGAGGTACATGCCATGTACAATTCAAAAGGCAATTTCTTTTGTTTTACTGAAGTCTGAGATTTACCACCAGCAGGGCTGTAATGAAACAAAAATATGATTTATTGCAGCAGGTTCACTGGGATGTTATTAATTGTCAAGGATACATTTCATTAGCGGCACTGCCAGCTAGGAGACTCATCCTTCGAAAAGGTTAAATAAAGCCAGTTTATGTATTGCAGAGGAAAGCAAAACTTGCTGGCCTGAGTCAAACCCAAGAACTGCTATCCTAGTGCCCGCAGCAGCCAGCACGGCTACGCCAGGTAAGAGGACATGAGTGTGTCCCCATGCACCATCCCATCCCACTAGTGGCCACTGGAAACCACCCAGAGCTCTGACATGGGATTTTTCGGTCATTTTTGACATGCTGTATGAATATGAACACTCCATCACTCTCAAAGACCACCTTAAAATCTCATAACACACAAAGCTCCTGAAGTGCAATAACCACAGACTAATTATTCAGAAAGGTGAGGAGGAAAAAATTGGTCCTTTTGCTGGTTTTAACTTTAATGAGTGACATTTGGCTTTCCTTACTGAGTTCCAAAAGCAAAAATGACTCATGAATCCCTTGTTTGAGGTGTCATAGCTGATTTTGTTTGATTTACAGACCATTTCACATGTTTTCTCTCCTGTTGCTATCTCAACCATCCACAAAGTGAGTGAGCGAAGTGAGTGAATACAGGGAGGAAATATCTGTAGCAAAACTGTACACCAAAGAAGCTAAAGATGGAACAACAAAACAGTGAAATTCGGTGTGAAAAAAAGCCAAGTCATACACTCCTGTACTTAACTTGTGAAATAATCCAGCTAATCTGGTTTTGCACATCATACATGTTTTTTAGAAATGATCTGTTTTTACCATACAACCCAAATCCTGTCAAATGGACAAAATGAATGCGTTGAACAACAGTAACACCATATCCAGGAAAAGTACCACATAATCCAGGAAATAATATCCAAATCCACTTCCGTTTGCTAGCAAAAATTCTAGCTTCTAACAGCAAGGAAGTTTTTTACTTAATGGTTTTTAGGAGGTCATATGCTACAGTTGATTTATCCTCCAGGATTCTAAAATATCCTGAGCCAGCTCAGACCGAATATGCATCCCTGCTTGATGGGGACCTGTATTACTGAATATGTAAACTCATATAATTCATAATAATTTTTTTTTCTGAAGAAACAAGCTCCAAAAGGGACAAAAAAGATCTGTTTCTCGACTCCGCATTAGTATTTGCCCACCAGAGAATCAAAATGAATGGATTATGTTAAAGGCAAAAGGGAATATTACATAAAAGAAACTGAAATTGATTTTTTTCTTCGTTTTTCCCAAAGCTTGCAGGTCTCAGGCCCATAAGGAAAACCAATGTCCCAGAAAGTGAAAGCCATAAATTTTTCAACAAAGTCACATTTATTTTTCTCTCTTGTTCTGGAAAGTACCGGTTTCACTGAAATGCTTATCAGCAGAAGTTGCTAAGACCAGGCTGGAATTTCTGGCCAAACCCACAGAAAGACCAAGACTCTAGCACAAAATATCCAGGGGATCTGGCTTTTCCCAGAGGCAGAGGATGTGGATGCAAAGCCTTACACGAGGTCCCCGCTGATGGAGCGGTGCCCCAGCAGACAGCCCCAAGCCAAATGCTATGTCCCCACTACTACCACCAAACCAGCCCCGCTGCTCCAATTTCTGTTCGTAACTATAAGAAATTGGTCGTGGCTGACAACATCCTCCTGGTGTGTCCCTCTCCTTGGCTGCAGAGCAGACGCTTCCCGGCTAATAACAGGTTATTTCTGAAAAGGACAAACATGCTAAGCAAGGAGATAAGGGCTGAAGACTGGATCTGGGAGCCGCTGCTGAATACAGCTCCTCTGCTGGAAGGGTCGGTGGTGCAAATATTATTGATTTCACCCCAGGGAACTAGAATGCCTTATCCCTGTATCAGAGATCTAATAAATGGGTTTCAGTTATGTGGTTTGGGGTTTTGGAGGTGATGGGAGGAGCTCCGAAGGGAGTTCTGGAGACCCGCAAATACTTGCCACACACAGGAGTGATTTTCAACCCAGACCCAGCATTTACAGCCTATAGTTGCTGGAGTCTTCTGGAATATCCATTGCTGTGTAACTCCCCAGAGAAGGTGGTACCCTTCCGGATTTTGCGAATCATTCCCTTGGAAGAGCTCCTGGAACAGCATCACTCAGCTAAGCAACACCAAGAGTACTCATCCTCACTCACATATTTTCCAGCTATGCCTCAGGCTCTTAATCCTCTCTTAAAAACAGAGAAATCCCTGGAAAATAAGCTCTAAACCTTTCCTTTGCTATTTTCTTTCACCACACAGAAAGGTGGAAAGTACAAAGTACTGACTAGCACTTCCTCTTTCCGTTTCCTCGAGCACATTTCTCTCCTACACTGACTTGCGTTGTGCCAGTTACGGTCTCTGCTGCCTTCCTCTCTGGCTTCTCGGGGACTGCCACGCAACTGAGAGGTACCTCGTCTTGAAAATGGAGACAGACATAAACTCTTTAGCAGAAGGTCATTGGGACACAACTGCCTGCTTCCTCTTCTTAGGAGAAACTCTTGTAGGAGTTAAAGAAAGAAAATTATTTTGCAAGTTGAAAAGAATGATCTTTCAATTTGCCAGAGCTCAGAATGGATTTTGTCTGGGGTTTTCCAAGGAGCCCCAAACAGTGAATGTACAGCTTTCTTAGAAATTCACTGACATTTGAATAGTGGCTTTCTAAAAGTTATGTATTCCTGTTCATTCCCAGGTCTGCCACTGACTCAGTATGGCTTTACCTACACCGACCTGAGGACAGGGTTTGTCTTGGGCATGGTCTGGTGTCAGGCAGTCGTGGTGTTGGGTGCTGGTGGTACAACACCCATGGGGGGTGAAGGTGTGACAAATTCCACACCTGGTGTGAGGCTGGGGCCATCCCAGGAAGGGTTCTGGGACCAGTGATGCTGCTACAAGGTAGGCAGTGTGGCTAGCACGCCTCACCTGTAGGCATGTCCTGGTTTCAGCTGGGGTATGTTGATTTTCTTCCTAGTAGCTGGCACAGCGCTGTGTTTTGGATTTAGTACTAGAAGAATGCTGATAATGCACTGATGGTTTTGTTGTTGCTGAGCAGGGCTTACACCAAGCAAGGACTTCTCACATCTGCCAAGGGCACAAGGAGGTGGGAGGGGACACAGCTGGGACAGCTGCCCCCAACTGGCCAAAGGGGTATCCCACACCATATGGTGTCATGCTCAGCACAGAAAGCTGGGGCAAAGAAGCAGGAAGAGGGGGACGTTTGGAGCGATGGCGTTTGTCTGCCCAAGTCACCATTACGCATGATGGAGCTCCGCTGTCCTGGGGATGGCTGAGCACCCACCTGCCCATGGGAAGGAGGGAATGAATCCCTTACTTTGCTTTGCTTGCGCAGGCAGCTTTTGCTTTATCTGTTGCCTGCCTTTATCTCATCCCACGAGTTTTTCTCACTTTTACCCTTCCGATTCTCTCCCCCATCCCACCGGGGGGGAGTGAGCAAGCAGCTGGGTGGTGCTTAGTTGCCAGCCGGGGTTAAACCACGACAAGCCAGTTTTACAGGCCCATATTAATGCTGACCTTTCCTTCCCATCCCTTACCAAATCTCGTACTGTATCCTGCTGCTTGTTTCAGCTTTATCTCAGACCATGCTTTGACAGCACAGGACAGCAAACAGACAGCAAACCTGGACTCAGGATCCAGTCGAAATCCACATTCAGCATGTAAAGGCATCCTTGCAAGCTCTGGCAAGCCACGAGCAACCATTTTAGGCTTTCTCCAGTTTCGCAAGCACTGCCTGAGGTGCATCATTGCCCTCACCATCCTCCAAAAGCACTTGCACAAAATGAGCTACCAGCTATGAAAACATGTGCCCGTATCCTATCTGAGGTTTCTGTTTCCCGATCCACAATAAAACATAGCTAACGTTACTTTAGCTCTGCGTCATCAGGTAGACACTCCAAAACTACAGCAATGATGACATCCACAGAGCAACTTCTAACAATGACGGATGTATTTCTAGAAGGCACAGAAAGCTTTAAAGGGGAAATTTTCAGTATTGGAGATGTATGAACTACCCCCATGGGATACAGCCCCTGGGACTGAAGTGCTATAGGCAGTTCCCATGCTATCATTGATCAGGATGCAAATACTGTACTATGAAAGCAGAACTCATCCAGCATGGACGCTGAGACTTAAGATAGGTTGCAGACATTTTAACTGTACATCACATATGGGATTATGTACTTCAACTGCAAGAGATGTCTTCCAAGGAACAAAGCACAAGGAAAAGTTTTGTAAAGAATTAAGTTTAGTCCTGCTAATCTCTACTATTCTTCCTAAGCGGGAAGTTAAATCACAGTGAATTCCTCTGTTTGAAGTGTTGTTATCTGATTGTGATTTCTGATATTCAGAATATTTCAGTTTACTTGAAATAGTTTAGTCTTGATGTGTGGGGTATCAGAAGTTGGGAATCAATATCATGAGAAAGAAGGAATGGTCAAAAAACCCTAACCCTAGGTTGTAAAATAATTATCTGTATCACATAGCTGAAGATATTCCAAATCCTCTTCTAATTATTTTCTAGAAAATATTAAAAAAAAAATAATCACAGGTCTTAAGCAATGATAAACACTGAAAAGACTCCCATAAACTTCCCCTGGAACTCCTGAATGCCCTAAGCCTTGCAAACAACATTTATGCATTTATTCACGTGCTTCAGTAGAAGCATTACTCTCATCATCTTCCTTGCCCTGTGTTTTTCTATTTTATTACAAAAAAGGAAAAGCACCCCTCCCTTCACAGTTCCCAGACATTGAGCACAGCTTTCCAGCTCAAGAACCCTTTTGATTTTCACACTCTCTCACACAAGTCCCCAGCCTCCCTGGGCTGGTGCCCCAGCAGAAGAGGGGCCACAGCGTCATGTGAAGCCATCCCAACCCAGGCTGCCGTCGAACCCAGAAGAGCAACTTTCCAAGCTGATCCTTGGCTGCAACACAAGCTCAGCACCTCGTTTGTTTGTGGCAAGTAACTAATAAAGTCACACAGCCTGATTTTCAATACAGTCAGGCATGGATATACCAAGGCTGTGGTGAGGAGGGGAAAACCCCTAGAGCTGAGCCTTTCCCTTCCCCTGATGAGCCAGATGCCACCACCCAGTGAATTTCTTCAGGACCACTGACATTTCTCCTATGACCTGCAGTGGGTCTCCACAGCAGGAAGGAATTTTTTGCACCTTGTCCCTTGTGCATGCTGACAGACACAGAGGGTTAAATGGAGCCACAATATTAAGCAGCAAATCTTTATTACCAATGCAAGGCTCTAAAAGAGACCCTGTAAATTTCCAGATAAATCAAAAAAAAATCCAGGCTCTGATTCATACAGCGAATCATTTGGGTGAGGAATGGGAGGAAATCACTTGAGGCAGACCACTAAGCAGTGATTTTTATAGACATTTCATCAGGCATCAAGGTGGTTGGTGCCTATCACAGTTCAACAGCAAGGCTTTCGTGGCAATTTGCACACCATGCAGGAGAGGATCCTGCGAATATGTCCAAAATCTCTGATCATCTCAGGGGCGGAAAGAGGCCTATGACCAAGTCTTGTGCAAGTGGAAGATGTGTTTGAACACAGGCAATGAAGAACCTTGTAGTTTCTGATACATTTGACATTACCAGGTACTACTCCACTTAGAGCAAAAACTGACTAGAGAATGCATGCATATCCTGACACATGAGCCGACAGTTTCTATGCAATCTCCTATGAGGTTGGTAAATATGTTCTCTCCTTTTCAGGCTTTATTCTGTGACGGAGGAGGCAGTGATACCATCTTTGCCACTTTCTTCTGAAACTGAGCAAGGAGTTCTGTTGCGGAGGAAGGAGGGGTGAGAAGCACCGGGGGGAAGACGACAAGCCCAGGAGCTAAAACAAATTGCCTTACATTTTTCCACACTCTCCTTTTACACCTGGCTTCTTGCTCAGGATCAAACAAAACAACTTACATAATCTCTGAACAGCACAGTGACATCCTTGCAGCGTAGATCTTCCTCATTCCTATTTCACATGTGTTTAGACATGCCTGTGAGGTACAGCATCTAACGTCTGCTGCTTTCCACCACAACCACACTGTCCTGAAACACATTCTCCCCTTCTCAAAGGGCTTGAAATATTGAATAAAAAAAAAGAATCTTCACCGTAATCAAAAATGCAGAGGAATAGACACCAACCCACTTGACATGGCTTTACATTAATATTTTCATTAACATCAGTGCAAGGCCTCAAGCTCCTATTACATTTCCCATCAGAGGTTCTTTCATTTGCACCTAAATCCGCACTGTGTTCATTAGGGAGCCCTGCACACGCTTCCCACTGCTTGTGGCCTCTTTCCGCAACACACAGATGTTGGGCTCTTTAATCAGAAAGACGACATTTGACCAGGCACTACCAGACATTGCAAAATAATGGGATCTTGCCAGTGATCCGAATGACTCCAGGACTTGGGCCAACACAGCAAACAATTTGCCTGTTTGTGTCAGGAAGGGAAGGTTGGCTTTTGGAAGAAAAACTTTAAGAAAAGAAAGGCTGAACATGGTTAAATAAATTACTTTGCCCAGCCTTTGGTTCCAGATCCATTCTAAGCAGCGGGACATAACTCAGCATGCCCTCACGCTACATGCACCAAAAAGGAGGCAGAAAAAGGAAAAGGGGTTTTCAGCTCTGGAGATCTGGCTTTGCTGCCTCACCTGACCCTAGTACCCCTGCTGAGCCGCCAGAAATAGCCAGCCTTTCCCACGCTTGCTTTCCTGCTGAAGGGACCTTGATTTGTGGGAACCCGCAGATCCGCAAGAACTGCAGGAAGGACTGGGCTTCCCCCGCCCCAGCAAACTCCCTTCTCCCACAGCTCCACTGCGCTGTTGGTGACAGCCCATCCCCACATCTTTCCTGGGATCCTTCCAGGTCCTCACTCTCATGTGCCTGGGCTGTTGCCAGCCGCATCCGGTATGTGGGCTGCCACGTAAAGAAGTCCAGTTGCCATCACATGGCCCACATATTAGGTGAAGCCTCCTGCCTCAGTGGAGCTGTACCATCCCTGAGGAAGGCTGTGTGCTCCACCTGTAGCTCAGTATCATAGAATCATAGAATCGTCTAGGTTGGAAAGGACCTTTAAGATCATCAAGTCCAAGTGTTTCCCTAACCCTGCCATCCCACCACTAAACCCTGCCCCTAAGCACATCATCTGCCCGGCTTTTAAATACCCCCAGGGATGAGGACTCCACCACCTCCCTGGGCAACTCATTCCAGAGCCTGACAACCATTTCGGTGAAGAAATTTTTCCTAATGTCCAACCTAAACCTGCCCTGTCACAACTTCAGATCATTTCCCCTTGTCCCATCATCCGTTACCAGGGAGAAGCGGCTGACCCGCACCTCACTACAGCCTCAGCCTCCTTTCAGGCAGTTGTAGAGGGCGATAAGGTCTCCCCTCAGCTTCCTCTTCTCCAGACTAAACAACCCCAGTCCCCTCAGCCGCTCCTCATAAGACTTGTGCTCCAGACCCCTCCCCAGGTTTGTGGCTCTCCTCTGGACATGTTCCAGCAACACAATGTCTTTCACATGGTGAATGCCTCCCTTGCCCCAAAGGAGGTCAAAAAGGAGGGTGAGGTACCCACTGCCTTCTCAGCAGCCCTGCCCAACACACACTACCAATGGCAGAGAAACCTCACTTGCTCCCCGTATGTCCTCTGCATGTGTTGGTGGGTTTCTGCAGGGCTGCTAGCAAGCTGTGTAGGCAGGGCTCCACTAAACCCAGGTTTCTGGTGACTCATGGCAGCTGCTGTTACTCTTCCTTCTGCTTTCTCCCTCTCTGCTCCTGGTCATCATTTCAGAATTAGAAAAATTAAACAATGACGTATATAATGTTGCGTATTGCTGCCTGCCCTGCTGACCAGTATTGCTTCATTCTCATCCTTGCTCTCTTAATGGCATGTGGCCATCTCTCCTCTTACACTGAGCAAATGTTATCATTGCAGTTTTATCTCAAAAGACACCAAAACACCTCCCCCGAAAATCTCAGATAAAGCAAGTTATCTGGTATATATCCTTTTATGCAGTGATAGCTGGACCATCCTGAACCAATAAACAGAACTTTGTTGCAAAAATGTTGTTTTGCTGGTCACCTCTCACAGTGAAGCTAAGCAAAGCTGGAACAAGTTAGCTCAGGAAATAGCAGGAATTTGGCTACATAACTAAGGATTGGTTTTCGCTTTGCACAATATCTGAGATGTAAGCAACTTGATACTAAAATGGTGCTATTTAAATTATTATTAATAATATTTTCCTCTTTATTTAATCCAAGTCCTTGTCTGAAAAAGTTAAATAATCATCTGTGCACTGGCTGATCTGGATCTTTGGGGATCTGTTGCCCACCCTCCTGCTCAAAGCAAGACTGTCACTGGCACTACATCAGGTTGGCCATGGCTTTCTCTAGCCAAGTCTTGAAAGCTTCCCAAGGGAAGGGTTTCAGGCACCTCTCCCATGGCTTATTTCTGTGCTGTATCACCCTCTGAGTGAAAAAGGTCTTCCTAATGTCCATCATCAAGTTCCTAAAATGCAGTTGATGGCTGTGAATAGCTCCTGGGTATATTATCTGGCATTATCAAGTCTTTTTGGCTCCCCTTTGCCAAACTAAAGCAGCCTAGCACCCTCAACCTCTCCTCACAGGGCATGTTGCCCAGGACCCTGAGCATCTTTGTAGTCCCCATAGGAAGTGGAGAGGGAGGTGTTGATCTCTTCTCTCTGGTATCCAGTGACAGGACATGTGGGAATGGTTCAAACCTGCATTGGGGGAGGTTCAGACTTGACATGAGGAAGCATTTCTTTACCGAGAGGGTGGTCAACCACTGGAACAGGTTTCTTAGAGAGGTGGTCAATGCCCCAAGCCTGTCAAGGGTTTAAGAGGCATTTGGACAATGCCCTTAATAATTTGCTTCAACTTTTGGTCATAGAATCACAGAATCATAGAATCATAGAATGTTTTGGGTTGGAAGAGACCCCTAGAGGTCACCCAGTCCAACCCCACTGCAGTGAGCAGGGACACCGCTAACCAGATCAGGTTGCTCGGAGCCCCGTCCAACCTTGAATGTTTCCAGGGATGGGGCCTCCACCACCTCTCTGGGCAACCCCTTCCAGTGTATCACTACCCTGACCCCTGACTCTTCGGGTTGGACTAGATGATCATTGTAGGTCCCTTCCAAATGAAATATTCTATTCTATTGTATTCTGCCAAAACTGGACAGCATATTCCAGACACAGTCTCCTCCTCACCAAATGGGGGTGTCTAACAATGTCCCTCGGTCTGCTGGCCATTCTCCTCCTGACATTTATCAAGATATAAAGAAACCAGCTTGTTTTGTCATCCACACCTACAATCCCACACCCTAATGTGGTGTAATGAGGCCTGAGTCTAAACTACATCAAAAGCTGTAGAATTTCTTCTGCTTATTTCACTGGATTGGGATCAGGCACTCATATTTTACTGGCATTGCCACAAATTTGACAACACTGCCAGCTGCCCACAGAGCATGAGTTTGAATTCCTCTTTCCTGGATATTGGGGTTTTCCCTTCTCTGGGCCAAACAGAGTCACTCAGCTGGATTATGGAGAACATTATCTCTAACTGCATCCCTTTCAAGTGCAGGTACATGGAAAGAAGTGTATTTTAAATGCCTTTTTCCTTTGGTTGCTACAAAGCTCCCTGCAGCTGCAACGCCCACGTCATTCCTCGGTGCCGTGTTTGTCAGGGAGACGCAGAGCAGTTTCTCTGTGCAGAGGTGGCCTTCTTGGCCGCCTCCGGATGCGGTGGAGGGGAGGAAGCACTTTGCAGAGGGTGTGTTGAGGCAAGCAGTGGGACTTTCTTCCCATGTGGTCACATGCGTGGGTTTCCAGTTTTTTACTCTCTGTTTTGGTGGGTTTTTTTATTCCCCCAGCTGCATCTTTATGCAAACTGTATATAGAGATGGAAGCAGGTATTTTTCACTGGAAAGGTGAACAATAGTGCAAGAACATAAAATTTAGCCATGTTTCTGGAACTTTCTTCTTGGGAATTTTTTCCATCATGGCCGAAGACCTTTATGAATTAAACAGGGTTGTCCCTCTTTCCTAGGCTCTGCTCCATCAACAAAGAATTTCTCTGAAACAGTTTTTGACTTAATCAGGGACCATGTCCTCACTAGGGGCCAGACGAAGTCCTCACACACTGTGCTCACCAGCTCTGTCCCCAGAGCATTCCTTTCAGGAAATGTGCAATGGGTGACTGCCATGAAGTGTCCTCCCTGGAATGTTCAGGTTGCTCAAAGTGACCACAGGGACATTTCTGAGGCACTAACGGTTGTGAATCAGCTCAGACATGACCAGCCCCCCAGATGGTGCTGAATGGTGGGGGAGGAGTGTTGATGTGAACTCATAGCACCTGTATGGAGGCAGTTGAAGCGTGCCATGATGCTGACCTGAAATGCTATAACAAAGTCTCAAATGGTCTCAAAGCTTGAGGACCAGATGTGATTTGTGTCAATGCAAGACTGCAACCAGGAGGTCTTGGCACTCCTGGGCTCCCCTAGGAGCTGCCAGGCTGCCAGTTTCACAAGAAGGGGGCCAACACCACACTTGAGCAGAAAAGGATGGATTTTTCTCTTAGATTTCTCAGCAAAAGCCCTGTTGAGGACCACTACACAAAGACCAAAACCTATCGGTGCCAGCAGATGCACCGAGACAGCAAGTTGTGTAGCACTAAGGGTGAAGACCTCAAGTCAAGAGGTTGTCCCCAGCTTTGCTTGCTCTGAGCACATACCGGAGGAGCCTTCATGCTTGCCAAGAAGAGCAGATCTGCTTGAAATAGTATAGGGGGAAATATCAAAAGGTAAAGCAATCCACCTGTGCAAAATCTGACGTGTGTGGAGAATGCCTAAGCCTGATCTCAGACCCAAGCTTTCGCATTTCCACATGTAGTCATTTCTAATCTAGGCTTTTCTGGAAGATGTGATGGATTGCCTGATGAGAAGTGATTAGTAATTAGAAGTTAAGGTGTTCACGGGGTTCTAGTCCAGCTCTCTCTGGTAGCCTCAGAGGACATTTGGAATAGCTCAAAATGACAAATATGAACTAAGTTCCATAGAAAAGAACATCACAGCAACACAGACATGAGTATACCACTGGGTTCATCTCACAAACATTCTGTTGAATGCACCACATTCATACCAAATTTATCATGGAAGAGCTTAAAGTTCTGTTTCTATTTTTAGCACGCCCCTTTTCTAAATAAATCGTATAAATAAAGATACTGCACTGGAAAATAACACAACAGCTGTTTCTGGCAAGTGAAATCAAAACACAGTAGACAACTCTGGACATGCAGTTGCGCATATTGTGGACAAAACCCCTCTTTTTCCCATGGGAACTGTCTCGTGCTATGACAGGCATAGGTTTTATTTTGTCACTGCTAAACTGAGATGATATTTGGAATTTCCTTTCTGTGGGCAATGTTCAGAAGTTTCACTTTGTTTTCTTCCAGTACAGAATGAAAAGGTGAAAACTTTTTCCTGAATAGAATTCCTTAATTTGTCTAAGATTTAACTTCAGAAGGGTTGAGGTGTTTCTTTATAATTTTGAACAAGACAGAGAAAAGGACTTATCATAGAATCATAGAATCATAGAAGGTTTCAGGTTGGAAGGGACTTGATTAGATCAGCTTGAAATTAAGTCAAATAAAGTCAATACGGGACAATGAAGCATCGTTTTAATGAAACGATGATGATTCTTGATCAAGTCAGTGTCATTCCTCCAAGACTTTTCAGGTCATTCAAGCAAAATTTCCTTCCACAGGAAAAATATTTTTATCAGAAATATTCTAGCCAGATCTGATATGGCTCACAGTGAAGTGTCAAGGGATGGATGCGCCCTGGGGTCGAAGTCTTGCATCTCACCCTCTTTGCACTAATCCAGCTTAGTGCTCCCAAGCTATGTAGTTTGTAGAGCAGCAGGCTGTGCTGTGCCTTGGTCTATGGTGCTCATTTTTTCTGCCATTTCACGTTCTTTAATTGGGTGCCAGATGGGCTGATCATTCCAGCACATGGCAAAGGCAGCAAGTGGTCTGCCTGGAACTAAGCAGATTTCTTTATTAACTCCAGGGAAGGGGGTTCCAATCAGATCAATAGAAGAGAACCATAAGCTTTAAATTGCAAGAAATTTCCCTTAGCATTGCCAGCCTGAGTTTCCTTTCAGTTACTACCACCCCTCTGTCCTGGACAGTCCTCTCTCCTTTCTGTCCTGGTGCGTTTTGTGATTTTCATGTTGTAATTGCATCGGTTAGAATCATAGAATGTTTTGGGTTGGAAGGGACCTCTAGAGGTCATCTAGTCCAACACCCCTGCAGTGAGCAGGGACACCGTTAACTAGATCAGTTTGCTCAGAGCCCCATCCAGCCTGGCCTTGAATGTTCCCAGGGATGGGGCCTCCACTACCGCTCTGGGCAACCTGTTCCAGTGTTTTACCACCCTCATTGTAAAGAATTTCTTCCTTATATCCAGTCGAAACCTACCCTGTTTTAGTTTAAAACCATTACCCTTGTC
>BOSO01020562.1:0-22277 GCA_018403395.1 Gorsachius goisagi | reverse complement strand
CAGGAAGGGCTGGGGGAACTGGGGGTACTGGGGAAACTGGGGGAACTGGGGCAGGAAGGGCTGGGGGAACTGGGGCAGGAAGGGCTGGGGGAACTGGGGGCACTGGGGAAACTGGGGGAACTGGGGCAGGAAGGGCTGGGGGAACTGGGACAGGAAGGGCTGGGCGAACTGGGGGAACTGGGAGCACTGGGGGAACTGGGGCAGGAGGAGCTGGGGGAACTGGGATGGGAAGGGCTGGGCAAACTGGGGGAGGTGGGGGCGCTGGGGGAACTGGGATGGGAAGGGCTGGGCGAACTGGGGGCACTGGGTTGGGAAGGGGTGGGGGAAGCGAGGGTCGGGCAGGGGCACGGTGTGGGGAAGCCCCAGTGTCCCCATCCACCCCAGCCCCTCCTCGGCCGCTGGATCCCCACCCCGCTGCTTCCTTTCTTTCCTCATTACGCCATAAAGCGGGACGACGTTCGCCCGCTTCACAGGGCTGCGGGATTCATTCTGGCCACGCAAAGCCCTGGAACGCCGTTGGTGCTAAATACGGGACATTTCCATCGGCCCCTTTAGGCACTCGCCTCCTCGGCCGGGTTCGGTGGTCCTGAGCCCCCCAGCACGTCTGGACCCCGCCAGAGTCAACCCATGCAAATCCCCTTTGAGGGCAAGAACAGCCCTGGCTGCCCGCTAGGGCTGATGCTGTCAACGTGGCGTTCAGATGAACCATCTGGCCGTGCTTGAATTATTTTTTATGCTCATTTATCGCCTAACGCAGCGGATGACGGCTGCTAACCGCCTCGCTTCCCGGCGCAGGCCGACCCTCGGCGTGCCATGCAAATCACCGCACCTCCCCCAAGACTTCCCTACAGGAAAACAGGGGAATTACCCGGGAATATTCACCCTCCCAACAAACACACGGAGGGAAAACCCTGGCAAAAACATTCCTCCTTGATACACGTTTTCATTTATATACATTCCTCCTTTACACGCATCCTGAGAGAGCCACAAAGCTGGGGAGGGGTCTGGAGCCCGAGGCTTACGAGGAGAGGCTGGGGGAGCTGGGGGGGTTCAGCCTGGAGAAGAGGAGGCTGAGGGGAGCCCTCATCGCCCCCTAAAACTGCCTGAGAGGAGGCTGTAGCGAGGGGGGGGGGTCGGCCTCTTCTCCCTGGGAATGGACGATGGGATGAGGGGGAATGGTCTGAAGTTGTGCCAGGGCAGGTTTAGGTTGGACATTAGGAAAAACTTCTTCACCAAAAGGGCTGTCAGGCTCTGGAATGGGCTGCCCTGGGAGCTGGTGGAGTCCCCATCCCTGGGGGGATTTAAAAGGATGGATGAGGTGCTGAGGGCCAGGGTTTAGTGGTGGGATGGCAGGGTTAGGTTAAAGGTTGGACTCGATGATCTGAAAGGGCTTTTCCAACCAAATGATTTTATGATTCTATGATTCTCCTGCGTATGCACCCCGGAGCCAACGCCCGCGTGGGTTTTACACCCGGCGTATCGGCAACCTGGGAGATGGAATTTGACCAAAACCCGTCCCTTTTCACCCTGCAGCAAGTGCTGGGATCCCACTTTTATATTATTTATGCATTCAGGGAGTAAAACTAACTAAAACGAGCCAAAAAATAAGGTGGGTGGAGGAAAGGGTTCATTGAAGGACTAACACAGCGGGGGGGGCGTGGTCTGCGGGGAAGAGGGCGGGGCCTCACCACATCAGACCACGCCCCCTCGGACTCCCACCTCCCCATAGGCCCCGTCCCCCGATGCCCCGCCTCCCTCAGGCCCCGCCCCGGCCTCCCACCTCCCTGCAGGCCACGCCCCTCGGACTCCCGCCTCCCCATAGGCCCCGCCCCCTTATTCCCCGCCCCCCGCAGGCCCCGCCCCGGAAGGCCACTGAGGGGGCGTGGCTCGGCGGGAGGCGGTGGCGGCGGGCGGCGGCGGCCGGGCCGGGCCATGGGGAAGGAGCAGGAGCTGCTGGAGGCCGCCCGTACCGGGAACCTGCCCGCCGTAGAGAAGCTGTTATCGGGGAAACGTCTCAGTTCTGGCTTCGGTGGCTCCGGGGGAGGAGGTGGAGGCGGAGGAGGAGGCGGCGGCGGCGGCTCCGGGGGGGGAGGCGGCGGAGGAGGCAGCGGGAGCGGCGGTGTGGGGCACCCGCTGTCCAGTCTCCTCAGGTGAGCGCGGCCTGGGCGGGGGCTGTAGGGCTGTGGTAATGCTGGGGGCGGGGAGGGGTATGGGGCTGTGGGAGTGGGACTCCGGGCCGGGGAGGAGGAGGAGGAGGTGGGGGGTGTGGGGAGGGGGCTGTGGGCCCGCTGGGTCAGGGGGAGGCTGTATGGGGTCAGGGGGAGGCTGTATGGGGTCAGGGGGCTGGTGGCTTGGGGGGCAGGAGGGGCCGGTGTAGGGCAGGGGGGCGGAGAGGCTGCAGGGGCCGTGGGGTGGGAGGTGGGGAAGGCAGGGAGAGTGGGATCGGGGCCCAGGAGGTGGGGTTTGTGGGGGTTCAGAGCAGCGGGGTGGATGGGGATGGGGCTGCAGGGCCACGGGGCTGGAATTGGGGTGTGATGGGGGCCTGGGGAGCATTAGCGTGTGTGATAGGGGCCTGGGGGGACTCGGGGTCACAGGGTAGGGGGGATGTGTGGGGCTGGGGGGGCCTGTAGGGCCGTGCAGCCAGAGCAGGGGGGCTGTGAGGCGGGGGGGGGGGGGGCTGTAGGGCTGGGGGGGGTTTGGAGGAATGGGCTTTTGGGGCGTTGTAGGATAGGTAGGGAGCGTGGAGTGATGGGGTTGTGTTGATAGGGGTGGGGGGAGGCAGGAGGTGTGGGATGGGGGGCTGGAAGGCGTGAGCCAGGGATTGTGGGACAAGGGGCCGGGGATGTGGGGCAAGGATGTGGGCCCATGAGGGGTTGTAGGGCAGGGAGGCAGCTGTAGGGGTTCGGATGTGCTCTTGGGGTGGAGTGTGTGGGCGGGAGGGCTG
This sequence comes from Gorsachius goisagi, assembly GCA_018403395.1. Taxonomy (NCBI): domain Eukaryota; kingdom Metazoa; phylum Chordata; class Aves; order Pelecaniformes; family Ardeidae; genus Gorsachius; species Gorsachius goisagi. Next base: position 19,333 of record BOSO01020562.1, on the reverse strand, counting down.
TGGGATGAGGGGATGTCGGAGGTCCCAGGGGCTTGGCGGTGTGGGCTGGAGCCCTGGGGGACGTGGATGTGGGGGGCAGCGCTGTGGGTGTGGAGGGACGGAGGCATCCGGTCCCCTGGGGGTCTGGGCCAGCGTGGGCCAAAGGAGGAGGTGCGTTGGATGGGAATTGGGGGGCAAAGGGGATGGATTGAGACGTTACAGTGGGTTGTGACAGGGATGTGAGGATGGGCTGGAGGGGGCCCTGAGGGTTTGGTGCTGCCCCTGGAATCAGGGGTGGGAGGGTGCTGGTGGCCAAGCCCCTGGGGTTTTCGTGCCCCGAGGTGAGGAGTGGCAGGCTGGGAGAGGAGAGGAGGCTGTCTGGAGTGGGCGCTTCCAGGGCTGGCTGGTGCTGGTGTGTCCCCCAGGGCTTGGACTGCTGCAGGCTACAGGGTTGTGGATGCCTGCTGGTTACCGGTAGCGGCAGACTGGTGTAACTGGGAGAATGTGATGCATTTGAAGGAGGGCTCCGAGTCAGGGTGCTGGCAGAGGCTGCTGACTCTGAAGCCAGGACGTGTGTAGGTTCCCACGGTGAGGAGGGCTGCTGGATGAATTTACTGGGACAGATGTGCAGCTAGATGTTCGGCAAGGCGTCCTTTCCCTGCTCTTGGTCTGTGCACGCTCGGCCTTCCTCAGTAATTTTCATGGCTTGCAGCAATACCCCTCTGCTGTGGTTCTCAAATCGTCGGTGGCTGGTGGGGTTTGGGGGTGGCTGGGCTGGGGGCTGCACAAGCAGATGGAGGGCACAACCATTCACTTTAGCGTTTAAAGTACGGTGCTATGTGATTTGCTCTGTTTTGAAGCTCTTAGACCTTTTTTATTTTTTTTCTCCTCCCCTTTGTTTTGGCATCTCCCAAGGAAACCACTTTCTAGTGCATTTTTTGAGTTGCATCTTTTTGCCATTTCAGCTTCTCTGCTGGAAATGCTGCTGTTCCTGTTCCCTGAGCAGCTGGTTTATACTGGGACAGGGGGAGGAGATTTGAGTCCAGCCCTGAGTGACACTGTCACTGCTCTGCCTGACTATTTAGAAGGAAGTGACTTGCCTATTTGTGGCCAAATTTGATCCATTTTTCCTTTCACATAACCTTATCATGACTCTGCTGTTGCACATGGAGCTGAACGGCAGAGACCCGCTGACACAGAGAGCTTCTGCTTTCCTGGCGCATACATTTGCTTCTCTCAAATGTAAATGTGCTCATGGGTCAAACTTTATTCTTCCCTTTTAATATATTAAATGCTCCGAGTCCTTGTTTTGAGTGGGAAATTGCTCTGGCCACTTCAGGCTTGTCTGCGTTCGAAGATGGATGTACTTGCGGGGTGTTTAGATAAAGTGGAGAGGGTCAGTGAGTTAAATACACACCACGAGTGTTATCAGCCTCTTGTTCTAGCAGCTCCACCACACTTTTCAACAACGCGTAGTGATGATGGCGACCTTTTTTTTTCTCCCGGTAAGACAACGGGGATTACTCCAGCTGGTTTGTAGAGTGGGGAGGCTGTTTGACACCTGATCAGTGAGCGTGACTTTTCACGTGTAAACGTGGTTTCGTGTGTAGACGTGTGTCTGAAGGATGGTGAATGTCACAGCTGTTGTTCGTAGCTTCTGCGTTCATTAACTCGACTGTGTTAAATGTCTGTCAGTTGACATGATAACAATCCCTTTCTCCCACCAAATTTCCCAATCCCTGAACCTTTTTCCTCTCCTGCTGAGTTACAGTCAGGCTTTTTGCGTGTCTGTGATAATGGTTCTCATTCTGGAAGCGTGTTGGTGTTCCCAGCACGTTGGGAGTCATTGCAGCGCATCGTTAACTTGCTGTGTGAAATCTGCAGCTGCAGCATCCCTGGATTTACAAAGAGATTGCACGCACACCCCACGTGGATGCTCGCCCTGAGCGTGATCGCAAACCTGAGTGGATCGTGATCTCTGTACCACGTTTGTATGAGCAGCGGCTGCTGTCTTCCTCCGTCTCTGCGTTACAGACCCCGGGCAGTGACCGTGAGGAAAGCCTGCTCTTACCTGCTGTCACCTCTTGCAAACTGGCAGCGGGGTGGGAGTTCAGGGGGCTGCGGCATGCATGGCTGCAGTGCCGGGAAGCAGGGGGCACCTGGAGATTGTTCGAGGGCTTGGGGGCTGCGGTGAATGATGCGTGTTAGATATTGAAAATGGACTTTTAACGATTTAGAGGCTTTCTGATAGTTTCCGGTGCTCTGTCAACTTTTACTTAAATGACTCCACATGAGAAGAATTGTGCTTGTTTTATAGTAAGGAGGTTTTTATGAGGAACAGCTGCTGAATTTACCTGCAAGGAGAGTCTGACAGTTGTTTGGGGAGCAGCTGGGACAAGCTGGGCAGCGTTCAAAACTGTTTTCTGTAGCGCAGGCTCAATCTCAGTTATTGCTTAGGGTCCTGGTGTGGCTGTGAGATGGCTCTAAGATGTACAAGCTCTCTGCTGAAAGGTTTGCTATAGTAGCAAACATACTCCTTCGTGAACCCTTAGTACAGCAACGCAAAACATTGGATTTGGGGGATTGAGTTTCCAAAAAAAGTAGTCAGGCTAAGTTTCAAAGTGGTCTTAGTGTATCAGGGAAGAAACTTGGGCGGTTGTCTTCTGCCTGTGTGTCTCCCTGTCTCTGTTGTGGTCTGCTTTCACTCTGCAAAGTGTGAAATTTAATTCTTGCCCCTGGTGCCAAGCCTGATGACAGACTTCTTTGCTCATCTCTTGAGGTGCACGATTCCTCCGGAGCACCTTCGCCTGCGGTTTCCCTGCTTCCCGGGGGCAGGGAGGGTGTTGCAGTAAGTTCTCCACAGCAGGCATGGTATTTAATTATAGCTACCTTTGTCTTTTTGTACTCCTTTTAAAATAACTTCAAGGGCTTGGAAACGGGGAATATGAAATTTTGTCTGCCTGACACTTCACGGAAAGTCAAAGATTGGCAAATTTAAAGGGACCTGGTGCTGTGGGAGGAGGGTGGAGGGGTAGAGGTGACAGAAAAGAGTGTGCGCAGTGTCCCCCCCCCCAACCCCTGCCTTCTCCAGAGTACAGCATCCCAGGGTGTGCAACAGGTCGAGAACAACTTTGGAATAACTTTGAAGTTGAAGGGCTTTCTCTTAAATCTTATTCCTGTACCCTGATTTTTTTTTTCTGATGATGATTAGATGCATTTTCTAAATTAAAAACAGTAAATATGGGCTGGACATGTGCCTAGAGAAAGTCACGGTGCCAATTAAGTGGAAGCATTAATGAAGTAGTGAGCTGATGGGGAAGGCTAAGGTGCTTCAGTTGGTGGCTAACTTTTTATCAGGGCTCTGGGGTGCGGGAAATGTGCTTAAATGATAGATGTCTGTAGTGCTGGTGGGTAAAGAAATCACAAAATAGGCATCTGGAGCAGTTTTTTGTATGTATGATAAAGCTGTATCTGAGAGAATTTAGGTTACAAAGCTTTGTTATTGAGATTTGGAAGTATTTAGAAATGGGGGTAAGGCTGCTTTTGTCCTCGCTCAGAAGTGGGTCCTGCTGCAAGGCGAAATGGCCTTGTACCTTTTATAAGAGCCAAACACAGTTTTGTATTTGGGCACCAGTGGAAAGCATCTCCAACACCCATGCAATTTGCTTTGCAAAGCTGCGGTCAGCCTGCAAGGTGAGAGGATGGCCAGAGTTGATGGGGTAAGGGTCTGCATCAGCTGTAAAGAAAAGACAGGTTACTTTAATTTTAGGGATTTGCGTGGTGTGGGAAACTTTATGCACGTTAGAACATGGGAACTTTTCTAATTAAGGGTTTCTTACCCCTCAGTCTTGGTGGAGAAACCTGCCCATGTTCTGTACGTTTCGTGCTTTCCCTTCCTCAGACAACTTTTGGCAGCCTTCCCTATTTTGCACGGTGATTTTGATTCCTGGTCCTGCTGAAGCTGCTCACGTATTTAAAGATACCTCCTGAGAAGGGAGCTGCTAAGCTGTCCTCCACCCCCTGAAGCTCGTTCCAAGACCTGGGTCGTAAACTCTCGGCTGGGCTGGCAGAGCTCCCTTGTTCCTTCCTCCGTCTGATTTCGGGTCTCTCTGGTGTCAGCACAGTATTTAGTTCCTGTTGGGTTTTTTTTTAAGTCTCATGGTTTGGACGACCTGTTCTCAAAAGACCATCTCCCCGTCAGAGGTGCCGGTCCCAGCTTTTTCTGTGCAGTTCTGCAGCGTTTCAGACTTCTCAAATATAGTTTTGAATTAGGTACAAACCAGGCATTTCCTGGAAGAAATGAGTGCTATTACACCTGGCAAGCATTTGCGTTGAGTTGGGGGAGTGGTCTGAGCTGGGACACTAACTGATTTGTGCTGTTTTTTTAACAAAAGAGAACAAATGCAGGTCCATAAAGTCATAAAAGATGCCCCAGCAGTAAATTCTGTGGAGTGTCTTGTTTTATCGTGTAAACTTAACTGCCCACCGTGTTTATTATAATTTAAATGTGAACTTTGTCAAGGTCTGAGGCTTTCGTACTTCCTGCTTAGATCTCTGAGCTGAGCCCTCTGGGTGCGTGAGGTGTGCGCAAACTCCACACGAAATCACCGATTTCTGCAGGTAAGCAGGAAGCAAGATGTGATAGACCGCGATAAGCCAAACGAGAAGGAAACGCAAAGATAGAATTAAAGATAAAGTCTCTCCCTGGGGGGTGAATGTGCCACTGTGTAACACTAAAAATTAGGCAGGAAAATAAACCCCAGTGGGAAGCTAAGGTGAATAGGGAAATGTAACTGGCAGGTTGAGGTAATGAGAAGGATATGGGGAGGATGAGAAGCAGTAGAGGAGAGGGAGATGGGTTTCTGGCTTTTGCTGAAGCAGATGGTGGGGCTTACAAAGAGGTGGTGGCTTGCCAGGGTTTGGGGGGAGGCTTGGCTTCGTGCTGCCATCCACGCAGCCTCCGGGATCTGCTCACGTAACGTGATTGTTGGGATCTGTTCAGGGCCTGGAAATCTGCTGAAGGCCAGGAGTCTGATGCAGATCTCCGCTCCTTGATCATACCCTGGCTGCTCCATATTTCAGAACACATCTCATATAGCACAGGCAAAAGCATTTTTTGTAGATCATTGAGCATCTAGAGGGAAAATCAACTTAGTGTAAACACAGCTTAATGCTTATAAGCAAAAGCAAGTCCAGAAATTAGAAATGCTTTGTGAATTCATGAAGTTTCTTGGGTTTTCAGGAGCACTTCTGCATAGAAACTGCAGAATTTGGAATAATTTTTTTTTTTTTTTTACTGCTTCACTGTGAAGTTAAAGGCAGGAAGCAACAAAAGCAATCTGTGGCCTGAAATATCAAGCTGCATTCAGTGGGTTTTGCCAGTAGCAGTAAGGGATGAATTGTGTTAAAGCCAAATCTGCAGAAAAAGCTTTTTATTTTCATCTGCTGATGTGAAAAGACTGGATCTTTGTTGACAAGAGGGGAAACTGAGGCTGCTGTTGAGGCCCAGATTGTATATGTAATCTTCTGTAAGTGTATCAAGGAGAAACTTCTGCTGTGAATTAGGACTTTTTTTGGTATACATCTGTTGTGGGAAAGGGTTCGGTTGTTGCTTCACAGCAGCCACAGCAAGTGTTCTAGTCAATTTGCAGCAGTTATTACTGGTGAGTATTTTGTTTGGTTTAGGAAATGACATGGTGTAATGGCTGAACACTTAAAGTAGCTTCAAATAGTCCAAATGTGGTTAGAGTCAGAAAAATTATTTCTATTTTAAAAAAAAAAGTAGGGTTTCATGTTGGTTCTTGTGCGGCTGGATGATTTAAAGGAAGGATTTTAGTGTTACATGTTCTCCTGGTGGGCTGAGAGTCCGGCTGTGCCCTTTCTGCTCGCAGCCTTTCCATGGGGAAGGGAGGTCCCACAGGGACGGCGCAGCTGAGCGGGGGAAGAGGAGGAACTGCCCCATAGGTGGTGGAGAAGAGGCTGCTGGTGGCTCTGTCTGTTTACAGGTGTGTCGTTATCTGATTACGTGCAGCAAATCCTGCAGTGTCTGGCTGAGATGGTGGCAGGGAACAGCAGCTCGGCTCCAAGGTCCAAGCTTCCAGGATTGTGTAAAGGTGCAAACAAAATATCTCCCTATTTCCCCCTTCCCCCAGTAAAAGGAAGGGGCTCCTGGTGCCTTTGCTTAAAACAGGGCTGTGTTAGAAGTCGCGACTGGGTCTTTCACTCTCCCTGGTGCTGTGTTTATTAATGTCACCCACTTTTAAATTGTTTTCTATTCCACACCCTACCATGCAAACAGCTAAGCAGGACAAATCTCTCTTTAATTAGATACTGAACGCTGGTATTGCTACGAGTATTAATGCCACAGGCATTAGGTGTGCACCAGCTCTTTGCCTGTGAATTGTTTTCTAAGCACTTTTAAAATAATTCAGGAAGGCTACGATTATTGGCAGTGACTCTTAAGCATTTCCTATCTGTGTGATCTTCTAATTCAGCTTTGGAACGTTTTATTTGCTTGCTTCAGTCAGCATGATTCTGTGATTAGGGTTGTGTCTGGGAAGGACTATGTTTTTCACACCATAAACTTGCTGTGGGACCTTGGACGAGTCATGTTAGCTGTGCCCTGCTCTGCTCACTGAAGCCACGGATGCTACCTATTTTCATCTGTAGAGGAGGACTTGGTTTTTATGTAGCACCCAGGGCTTGCTTGGCATGCACGTGAAATTGTGTTGTGTAGGTGACTTGCCTTCCTTTGAAGATCTGTTGGGAGGGTTTTGTCCTGCTTCTTTCCAGACACGCTGTGTGCCATCTGAGGTTTCCATGCCATGTGTATGGAGGGCAGCGACCTGGTGCCACGTGGTTTGGTTGGCAGAAAAGATGGTTTGAAGGTGAAGGAAGGTGCAGCCGTGCTGCGGAGGGTGTGCAAGAGCTGGATTAAATGGGTGAGGAGTTGGGAGCAGATGTCAACTGGTGGAAGCGTTGCAGCCTTTGAGTGAAATGCTCCAAGCACAACACCTCTCTGTTAACTCTGAGTAAAAGTCTCAACTGTGTAGGCAGTGACTCAAAACTGGTGGCCTCCATAACATAGGTGGCTGTCCAGGCTGGGGTGAATTCTTCTGCCTGTTGACTTCCCACCAGTCTCTACCCAGGTGCCGAGTCCTCCGGTGTCCGAGGACTTGTTCTCTTGGGAGCGCCAACGTGTTTACATCAGACGGAGGGTGAGAACAGATTAGCTTAATTTCACTTTGTTCTGTGAGTTTCTCAGCAGAGTGTTTTGAAGTGCCAAACAGGTTTTGGAAATATCCATATGCTTGTACAGGTTACCTCAAATACTCCGTGAGAGAGTTACTGTGGGCTCAGACGTGGTGTGAGGAGTGTTAGGTGGGTCAGGGTGTTAGGTGAGGAGTCTTAGGTGGGTCACATTGTGGTGAGGATGTCAGAACCAAGTCGGTTGTCTCCCGCTGACAGATGCCAGGATTTAAATAGTCGCAGTATCCCCACGCGTCGCAGGGGGCTGGGGGCAGGAGCAGAGCCGAGGAGGCAAAGCTCCCAGGGTGTTTTTCCAATTGCTAGGTTACACTCCTTCCCAGGAGCATCATTTTACAGCTCTTAGCATTCGCAGGGCTCACGTAAGATTTGTGCTGTGCCCCATTATGGAAGGAACAGTGAAATGCATCTGTGCTGTGCAGTTTACTTATTTTCTGTGCCCTGAACAAGACTGGCTCAAGAGCTGGCCGGAGCATCCTGAGCAGCTCTAAGAAGCCCGAGGACTGAGAAGGTGGTTTGTGCCCAGGGTGCCCGCAGGAGTGGTTTGAGCTAGGCACTGTTGATTTGGTTAAAATGCCAGGTGTGGTCTTGAAATTTGCATGTCAAAGACTTTAGGGCTTGCTTTACTGATGCTGGGATTAGCAGCTGCATTCAGCACGTTGATGCAGGGCGATTTCTCTGTGTTTACCTTGATGGTGGAGTGGATGCTTGTGGGACTTGAGTGGACTGAGTGGATGTTTGTGAGATTCCCTAGTGGCTTTTTGATCTGTATACCCTAACTTATTATCCTACCATTGAGCTGTTTGTAGGAATTTCAGGACCGAAACCACAGCTATGCATGTAAACAAATATGGGATGTTTGAGCAATGAGATACTGAGATTTCCGTAGCCTTGTTCCCCTCTACTTTTGTCTGCAGTCCTGAAACTGAAGAAATGTCACAGCAGATTTGAGTCCATCCAGAGTGCTCTGTGCTTCGAAGGCAGGAGCTATGCAGAGTTCAGCTGGATGCTGAACATTTAACAAACGGGTTTTGGCACTTAATAAAATTTGAAGGTTACAACTAAGCTTGTCCAGCAGTTAGTCGCTGAGAGCAGTGGTCTTGTCCTCCCCCATTTTCTTTCCCTGATCTTTGAGTTGTTGTGTGGCTGTGCCAGGGTGAATCATTCCAGCTGGCTGATCTAACAGAAAACTTTTGTTTCCTGAGGCTGCGCCGTTCCTAGATCCAATAGGAGGGAAATGGCACAAACCTGCAGGTGATGGTATGGAGGAGCAGGATCTCCCCTTCCCTCCTCTTGTGCTTGGAGGGCAGTTGTCCTGCTGCCGCTCTCTGCGTGCAGTAATTCCTATCTGCATATGGACTGCCTAAAAAACATGTATTTATGGAAGCGGAGCTGCTCAGCTTGGTGACGTGGGTCCTACGCTTCTCTGGCTGATTAAAGCTGTTTGGCAGAGAACTGAACTTTCTAAAGATGAATGTATGAAACAGTGTTTGATATATTAGGAGCGGCTGAGCCAAGAAAGTGTTCATCCAGTGGTTTTTTTTTTTGGTTTTTTTTTACATAGCGGATTGTTTTACTCAGATTGAAGGAAAGCAAGAAGGATATAAAAGAATAAGTGAAAGATGTGGCACAGAATAGAGGTAATACATACAGATTACACCTGTGTTCATTCTGGGCCAAAAGGGAAGGTCCCTTCCCAGCTGCTCTTGGACGAGGATAAGGCAAGTTCCTGGAGGCTGAGCTCCTTCCATTGCAGTGCCCAGAGGGGCTGCTGCGCTGGCCAGCAGCAGATAACATGTGTTAATGCCTCGACTCCCATGTGAGCCCTTTGCCTTTCATGAGGAGCTTACACTGAGCTGAATTCAGGCTGCGTGTGCAGCCCTTTGTGGGGACTCGATGAAGACGATCCTTCTGCCTTTACAGAGAGCACTTGGCATCTGGTGGGTGAGCTTTCTGGTGGGTGCTCTCCTGAGCTTTCCCAGCGCGTCCGTAGCCTTCCAGGCTGTGCCATCCGCTCCTCTGCTCTTTTCCCCCCCATGGATCCAGCTGCAGGCTATGGGATCCAGCTGCAGGCTATGGGAATCGTTTCAAGGTGAAGTGTCCTCTTGAAATGAAGAAGGTGCATTTAAGTAAGGATGATGGCCATTTCCTCTTGCCATTGACACTGAGGTCCTGCCCAAAGCTGAGATGGCACCGTCCCTGTCCCAAAGAGCTCGCTCTGGAGTACAGCTTAGTCATGGAAATGAGATAAATCCTATTTCACAGAAACTGGTAAAAATAAAACTGTTGAGGATTGATTTGTTTCTATAGTAACAGACTGGAGAAGCTAATACAGCTGCTCTCTGCAGAAGGGAGAAAAACACAAATTGAAGTGTTAGTCCACCTGGGACTGGAGCTGTCAGCAGAAGAAAGATCTTCGATAGACTGATGAAGGGGTAAAATGCTTAATTAAAGACGGAGGGCAGGAAGATGTGAGCTGCGTCTGGAAGGAAATCGGTGCTAGAGTGTGTGAACCTGCCCTCTTTTCTGTGCAAAAACCTGGAGAGCCTGTGTTATGTCCTCAGAGCTATTTATACCCTCTTTCCCAAAAGACTGCTTTCTGAACTTGCCTGCCACCCTCTCTTGGGTGGGGAAATGCCCTGCTTAAAGTAAGGCAGAGCTTTAATGCCATTCAGTAGCCAGGTGTTCATTATGTCAAGTGCACATTTTTAAACCTGAATTTAAAATTGCTTTCTGTCCTGCAGTGGATCACCATGGCTTGCTTGAGACATGTTCAAGGTTTACCAGGGAAATCTCTTCTGCGTGAACTGGGAGATGGCCTTTGAGAAGTCTGGATGAATATCTGAGCTAAATTTTCTTGATTACCCTCTAACTCAAACTCAGTATGGAGCTGGATGCTCCATAACAACATGTGCCAGGGCAGTTTTCCAGAAATGTTTGTATCCTGGAAGGAAATCCTGTAAAGCACCCAGACTGCTGGATAAGGTGCTTGCGTTTAAAACTATTTTTATCTATACAGCGTGTGGATTTGTGTAGGTTTTGACTTTACTTTTGCCTAAACCAAAAGTTGTAGCAGACCAGTCCAGTGGTGTTAAGGTGGCTGCTTTCCCCCACGGTTAGTAAAGGTGAACTGCTTCAAGGTTTAGGAGACCCTAAGATGTCAAGTGCTGAGACCACACGTATATATGTACTTTCTTGATGACGTATCCCACCTTGCATGGCTATTAGGTGTTTTGGATTAAAATCTGTATATACATCTGAAACTGGATGTTAATGAGAGAGTCTGTGTTATTTCGCTTAAGGAAAGTCAGAGCTTGACTTCATGTTATTTAGGTTTGGTAAACCCAGGTTGCATTAGCACTCCTCCCTTGTTATTTAAACACCTGGTTTCTTTTAAAGGGAAATTAAATTTAAAAATAAACCTCAAGATTTTTCTAGCTAAGAGGAATGTGCCGCATACTAAGGATGCAAGAACACAACCTTGTCTAAAAGTGAGTGCCATAAATATTATGTAAATACATTATCTCATTAGATTTATATCTAATCCTATTGCCTGCTGAGGGCAAACAAGGCTGAAGATGTCAGAGGTGGTCTTTCAAATCTAATACTGAAGTGGGTTGGAATTTAGGTGAAATGACTTTTTGCCTCATCCTAATTAAGACACTATGAGAAATCCTTTCAAGTTTGGCATTACAAAGTAAATTGCCTGGTTATAAAATGTAATCCGATTAAAGAAGCCTGGTGCCCGGTAAGGTTTGAAGCCTCCCCATGCAATGATACAGATGGGCTCCCCAGACCCTTCCTTACTGCTCTTAATTTCAGAAATCGGCACTATTTTATTTTTTTTATTTTAGGAAGCAGGAACAGGATTATGATAAAGCCTTGAACTCTGGAGACTTCAAAGCTTTGCGTTCTGGTCTTGGTTCTGTTGCTAGGATTGTGTAGTCCATCAGATGACTTAAATAAGGGGCTATGTGTCCTGTGCACTTCGCGGTTTTTGCTAGTACTTCTTTCCAGTGTTTTTTCAAGCCATGGTTTCTCACTGCACAGTGTTAGGTCTGATAAAGTGTTGGCTGTCATGTAAGAGACATTTAAATGACCTCAATTCATCCTGTGATCCCTGTGGATGACTTCTGGTTGTCTTGGAGTGTCGTTAGTAACTACCTTTGTGCGATTCAAAATTACTTGCGTTCCCCTTGTGACATTGGGCTCTCTTTACAGCCTCGTTTCAGCCTGGTGGAGTCTGAAGCCATATGTCTGAACCCCTATGGCTCATCTCCATTGAGTTAGAAACAGCTGAAAACACAGAGAACTTGGAGGACATGCGTAATTAGTGCTGGATTTGGCATTTTGGAAATATTTCCCTTAACCTCAACGGGAGTTATTTCACAGAAAGAGTGAAACAAGATGTGTCCTTGACATTCCTTTTCGCTGAAAATAAAGGCCTAAAAAGAAGAGAATTAGTTTAAAAACCCAAACTGCCGTCTTTTTGACCGTCCAGCTTGGGGGGTGTCAGCTGAATACGGCATTTGGTGTCTGAGCTGAGGTTGGTGCTGGAAACCACTCGGCTGCAGGGGAGCTGCTGTACGGAGTCTAGCCCTGCTTTCATGTCAAGCCTAGAAATGAGAGCCCAAAGATGCTGTGGATTGTAAGTACAACTTCAGAATGACTCGGAAGAGAGACAAGTCGCTGTTTGCCTTGGTCATCCTCTTATTCTTGCCACCATTGTAGCACCCAGTCCTTCATCTTTGTGAGTGCGGTGTTTCTAACCTGAGCTACTCTCGTTAGGCTTTAATGATTTCCCGTCTCCAGAAGTGCAGCATGGGCTCTGCTGCAGGCTTCTTTGTTGGCGTCGTCTGGAACCAGTTTTTCAGATGCAAAGAGAAATGGGGCGAGTGTCGGCTCTTGAGGTGCGGTTAACCAATATAAGAAATTTGAATCTTGAAGTACACTTTTGAATGCTAAACGCTGCATTTAAATTGTGCGTGCATAAATATACAGTAAGCTGGGGTTTTTTTCTTGTGCATTGACCTTAACTGCTTCACAAGATTTGAGTTTTCAGTCTCTGACATTGTCTCAGTTTGAGGTAATTAAAGAATCTGGTTTTCTCCACAGCTCACTCATGCTTGGCTTATGCTTTTTATTCTAAATTCCTCAGGACAGTTGGGTACAATTTAATGGTCTTCAGTGCTGCTCCAAGACAGCTATGCAGAGCTACTTTCTGAGAAACGGAGTTTGTGCTTTCCATCTCAAAAGCTGCCGCTGTCAGTGGTGGGTAAGCTTTTGAAGCCATCTGAAATGCCTTAGGATCCTGGTAGTTATATGGGTATAAGTTGTTACAGCCCAGAGGTAATTATTTGCTGGGATAGAGTTGCAATGACCCTGAAATTCTTTGAGGTAATGGAGAGTTTTATCCCTACGTAAGTTTATAATTTAGCAGTCTGACTTGCACATATACATTCCTCCTGTACATTAAAAGTTAGGTTGGGAAAGGCTCTGCCACTAAAAGCAGCTCGTGGCTGGGAGAACTGTATTTAGCAGAGAAAAGGCCCAGCACTGGTTTTGTATGCTTTCAGATAAGCGGACAGAAATGTTTTAAGGGGTTTGAAATGTACCATCATATGTTGTGTATGTTCCCCACAGAAAATGTGTGTTTTCCTGGTGAGGCAAAAAGCTGTTTGAGGTTGGCTTGTCATCTTGGGCAAAATAGAATCTGGCAGGTGGATAAAAACAGAACTGGAAGCTTAAGGTGTGCAGTGAAATGCGTGGGAAACGGCTCTCTTTGCCTGTTCCGTTATTTATTCAGTTTACCCGTGTTAGGGATGCCTACAGATGTCTCTGCCAGCTCTCCCAGGAGCAGTATCTGCCCTTCTGGCCTTCCCCACAGCTCTTCACAAGCAGTTAGCAGGGAAAGGACCTCAGCATTTAATACGTATCGTTTGGCTGGCTGACTTACACACTCATATTTTTCAGCTCTAACCTTATCTCTGTTCTACAGATAGCCTAGACAAGTAATGACAACTTTATAGGAGATAGCTCAAGATCAGGAAATAATTTACTGCCTTGGCCATTCACTCTCGTGCCTGCTTTTTAACAGGCCGGATTTCACAGATGCTTCTAGAGTAAAAGGATGTAGTTTTTAATTTCCATCCTGCTTTTCTTAAGCTTTCTTAAGAACTCTTGTCTTAAGTTGATGCTTTCTCTGTTTGCTTGGTGCATGCCAAGAATGAGGAGGAGCTTATCACAGTGCTCTCTGAACATGACCGCTCAGGTATGTCCTTAAACCTTCCCATCCGAGCCACCGCGGGGTCACTTTTCTGTTTGCCTTCTTACCCTTACTGTCTTTGCTTTCTCATTTCCCAGTTGCTCTTTGAGCATCCATTAAAAAGCTCATCAAGAAAGAATTTTATCTGGAGTCAGTGCAGTGGTATGTAGTTGCCTTGTTTGTGTCCCACATTGTTGCCAGTTAATTTCTTGCTCAGCCGTGTCTTTCTTTAGCCTTCAGGGACTTCTCATTAAGCCGGAGCACTGGGATTTGGTACATGCTTAAATTGAGCTTTGTGGGTGAAACGGCTTGACTGCTGATGTGGGTTGTGTTGAAGGGCAAAGTCTGCTCCAAATGCTTAAGTGGAAGCTTTGTCGCAGCTCTTAATTCTCCAGTCCTGTGTTCCCTTCCTTGAGGACCTCTTCTCCCATCCCATTGCATTTGGCCTTCAGTATCAGAGCGACTATTTTCCTTTTTACTTAAGCTTAACATTTCTTCTTGCTTGTCTTGATGTACTGGGATTGGCTCCCTGCAAGTCCCTCCCGACGGCACGCAGGGTCTCTCCCTGCATGTGCAGTGCCCTCTCCCCATCTGTCTGAACAATTAAGCACATCAATGCCAGCATAAATTCAAAGCTCTCATGTCACTGATCGTGGCAATGTCACAAGGGAAATGGGATGTTATATGAGCCCCTGGCTTTTTTTTTTTTGCCTCCCTAAGGCAAAAGTGCACTCTAGATGCAGTTGTTGCTATGGAATAATTGCATTTGCTTTTTAATTGATGTTGGGAAGGGATAATTCAGTCTCTGAACCTTTGTTTCTCTGGCTCTGCTTTGCTTGGCCTATTTACCTGTTTCTCATCTACTCCAGGTCAGCAACGAACGCTGCTGTTCAGCCTTTCAGGCATCAGTTCTAGGCAACAACCAGTCTGAAAAGGAAGAACCTGCTTTGCTGTGGAAGCGAGCGGGCTGGCATGGTTTCACGAGGATAAGGCATGAAACAGAGGTGGCTTTGCCTGAGCTGGAGGGCACAGTGGCCAAATGGAGCATCTGAGCTTGGCTGTCGTGGGCCGGAGCGGGGAGAGGGCAGGTCTTTTGAGCAGGCATATTTATTTTCTCTCTATAGACCATATCTCAGACTTAACCAGGAGGAGGGTGTCCATGTTTAATTAAAGTATCACCTTTCCTATTCGCTTCTAGGTGCAAGGTTCCCTTCTAGAAATCCCAAATTCCCACGGAGATGCCTATTGGATCAGATCACTATAGGTGCTGGAAAAAAAATAGTAACTTTGACTTGTTCTAATCCTGTTGATTTCACCTGACAATGAACACGTAGCTGTTTGGCAGAGTAGGCAGCTAGCAGAGAGTGACACATTTTCTGCCATCCCGAAACACTTAATTGGTGCATCAATTCCCCCCATACAGGGGGAATGACAGGCGATGGGGATGAAACGCACTCTGCTGGAATTTTTTTTTTTTGCACAAGTTCCTTTTGGCAACATTTTTACTCCAAACTCGGACCTTTTGTGTGTCTGTCAGAAGGGAACAGTGCAGATGGACATGTACAGTTCAAGACGCGATGCTCTATTTCTGTTGGTTGATTGTCATGTCTCTTGGGATTCTGTAGCTTGTTAAATCATCCCACAAAAGAAAAGGGGGAGGGAAAATACAGAGCGAGGTTGCCAGCTGTAGCCAGCTCAGCGCTGCAGGATGAGATGCTTGGTATTTTTTTGATTAGGAATTTGTGGTTGCCCAGGCAGCTTGCTTCCATTTCTCTGGAAGTGCTGGATGGAGGGATGGCGAAGGGAAAGCCTCGCAGCTTTCTAAGGAATTGTGCTTCAGCAGAACCTGGGAGCCTGTGCCATCTAGATGTGTCCTATTAATTTTCTCCGTATCTAATCTTTTTTTTTTACTAAATACTGCATTTTCTTCCACTTCGTTGCATCTTCTCCAGTACAGTGGAAACAGTAGAGCTTAGCTTTAAATGAAGAGCGAGGAATGCTTACCTTAGCAGTGCTGCTAGTCCCAGTTTGCAATTCTCTGACATTGTCAGCTCCGGGCTGTGTTATGTGACTTCCCTAATGCTGCTCAGTTTATTGAATTTCTGCAGGAATGTTTTGCTTCCTTTTGCTCATATTCTCCAACGCCCCACCTAGGCAGATGCAAAAGAGGAGAACACACTGCAAAATTGATATTTAATAAACCCCATGAAGAGGTTTGTAAGCATTTTGCAAATGTTGTCAAATTTCTGCCCCTCTCTTAGAGTTTGGTTTCCCCACCTAGAAAAAGCAAGGCAGCTTTTTCAAGTTCAGTGCTTCATGTAAAATCCTACACCTGCGTGTTGGGTGGTCAAGGTTTGCTCCATGACAAACGTAGGCACTCCAGTTTGGGAATAGTGTTATTAAGCTACTAGTGGAGACTGCATCTCGCATTGTTATGTGCGTTGGAAGCTAAATGCGAACTCTCTTTTTAAAATGACTCCAGTGGGCATATTCCCTTCTTCCTTCTGAAATCTCCTCGTCTCTTCTGAGTTTTGTCTTCAGTTGAGCAAAGTGCCAAAGTCATCAAGGATGGTGGTGTTTGTGAGATGAAAATGTGAAGGACCTGTGGGTGATAACATTTTGGTGTTACCTTCCCATTTTCCCATCCTTTCCCCTACCAACGTGCTGCCCTCGGACCGTGTGTGGAGAGGGGGATGCTCCTGACACCGTACACATCAGAAACCAAAGCTCCTGGCCGCTCTCCCCTGGAGACATTGCTTGGCTTTCCCTGTGTTGATGATTGAAATTTTTTGCACTTCTTTCAGAAAAGCTTGGTTCAGGTCCGGCCCCTGTAGAGTCAGTGCCAGCGTGCAGAGCCCATGGTGTATGTGAACTCTGCTCCATTGCATGTAATCAGCTGGAAATGCTCCCATAATGGGAGCGGATTGCAGAGCGAGTGTCTGTAATGCTTTCAAGAATAAAGGGCAGCGTATGCACTCAAACCAGACCTGTTCTTTTTTTCCTCTCCTGCAGCTATTTATTTTGCCTCCTGCTCAGAGAGATTCTTTGATGTAGCATAACATGCACGCATGACCCATCCTTTCTGTCTCCCGTTGCATAATGCAGGTGACAGAGCCCCCTGTCCACCCCCCCACCATACATTAAGTTTAAAGAAATGCATTTCCACTGCCAGGAGCCATCTGTGAGGCTAGGGCTACCCTCTTCCTAGTGGGGAATTTCAGCTTGGATGGCTGCTTTTCTATTAGAGATGCCGACCCTGTCTTGTTCCTTTATGGCGTAAGCCTGCAAGCCCAGAGGTTACACACGTGGTTGGTGTAGTTCTTGCGCCAACCCGAAACAACCTCTGCCTGGAAATGAGGAGTGGGAGTTGGCTGGTTTTGAGAGAAATAGATGAGCTTACCTTTTGCCTCTTACAGGTCCTGAACTGATCCTTCACGGGGTTGCCGTCACTTTGAAAACTTGTGCAGATTTCCTGCTGCCTCCTTACCCAGTCATTGCATCTCAGCAGCAAGTGGTTCTGCTGTATTCATAAAGAGAAGGAACGGTTTGGCTTATTAGAGGATCAGTTGCTGCTCTGTATTGCTCCAGTGGTTGAAGTGCTGGCTTTTTCACAGCACGCTGTTAACCTTACGCTGGCTGAACTGTCGGTGTTGGGCAATGAAGCTGGAGCCGTTCGCAATCTTTGTTCATTACTATTGCTTCATGCTGAAAATGAGCTGGCAAAGTGGAAGCGCTTGAGGGGTGGGAGCGTGGGGTCTTGTACTGTGCCTGTGCAGAGGCCAGACATGGTCTTGGGCTGCCACTGTGTGTCAGACGGAAAGTCAGACTGAATCTGAGCATTTTCACCTCAATCCCTGGGCAGTAGCTCTGCCTCCGCTGCTGGGTACCTTGAGAGCAAGCGTCTGGTTACAGAGCCTGGAGCTCCAGCAGCTCTCGGGCTTGGTTGTGGTGTTGTGCAACGTCAGCTGGGTCATTCTCACATGTCCTGCCCTTATGAAGGTCCCCACTTTTCCCCATCCATTCTGGCGTTGCATACTTGATCTCATGATCCAATGACTTTAAGGAAAATTTACCTTGCTAAACTGTCTTTGGCTCCAATTTATCTGATGGGGGATATAGAGAAGGGGTGGGGCTTCGTTATCTTAATGTTTAGCTCTAACTTTTATGCCACACAGATGCAAAGCTGTCATTGCCAAATAATTGGCAAGCACTAAAAAAATAAGCCCTGAGGCTTTCCAGACAGAATGGCTTGAAGCTTCTCATTCTGGTCCTGATGCTCTAGAGGAATGGGAAGTACTGGGAGGTGAAATGGCCAAAGGTTTGTCTTGCTGCTCAGACTTGACATGGCATCAGTGTCCCCCAGTAGCTGCTTTTTCAGTTGTGCTTACAGTCAGCTCTGTCTTGCTTGCAGGTATTAACACATCCCTTCCATGAGTATTTCATTTAGTGCAATAGGATTAAGGCTTTTCATCTGTCTGGCCTGTATATTTGGTCTCACAGTTTAGCACGCTTAGTAACGTGGGAAGTACTCTGCTACAGGGAACGTGAGCCTTAAATGTGATGTTAGCCATAACCGTAAATCGGAAGTCCTGTAATTCCCACAGGTGAAAGCATGTGCCTTCGTCCTTCTGGTGCATTGAAAAGAGTGTCTTTGGATTTTTTGCAGTGGGTTAGATGTGACCCAGGGCTGGAAATATCCAGGGTTTCAGTGTGATGGTGGGCATTGAAGAGTCACTTGTTTGCTGTAGTCACTTATTTTACCTGGAGTAAAAAAAAGCCCAGGATAATTTCAGAAAAAAATGCTTTTAAGCCTCTTCTCCAAGTGGTTGGATGTTACTGGCAAGTGGATGTGTGTAGTGGTCTGGGGGAGGTGAAGATATCAATTAAATAGAAGCAGAGCCGCCTTCTTGCTTGTGCAATGATTGAAGCGGTCCCTGGAGAGCAGGGGGAAAGGAACCAAGTGGGACAGTGGCCAAAATCCTGGAAGGGCCTCAGTGCAGATGGATGCCGCCACACGTGTTTGGAGCTGAGTGTCCATGCTGGCTCCTCGAGGATTCGGTCAGAGATCACCCCGATGCCGTCGTTCTCGGTGCACACGCGTGGAGGTGGTTTGTTTCCTCTGCTGTGTTTGTCAAAGGCACATTCCCACCATCACCCCTTCCAAACACATGGATTCTCCTCTCTTGGGAGACTTCAGCTCTGCATCCCGCTGTTGGAAACTGGGCGGTGTGACAGCTTTGCTCTAGAGGAAGTTATGTTTTTCTCATGTGCTAAATCTAGTTCTTCTAGCCAAAATTTTGAAAGGAAAGAAATCCAGATGCATGTAGGAGATCAAAAAGTCACTCTAGTAAAAACTCACCCCAAATTTTTCTTTGTTATTGTAACATTACAGAGCTGTGCTGTGGTTTCTCCTTCTAGCCATGCTCTTTCCTACTAGAGAACTGGCTGCGATGGGAGATTTGCTCTCCTGCTCTCTTTGGTTTGTGTAAATATCCATGAATTTTCATGTTCGATGTGCTGATGAAATTTTAGTCTCATACTCTCGTTAACTGTCCCTCTTCAAAACTTGGGTGCCAGGGAAGTTTAGGTGGTAGTTTCCATGTGTAGTTAAGATTTGCTGAAGCTGTCAAGTACTTCTTCACTAAGCTCCTGATTTAAACTTGATCTAAAATGGGGGTACTGATGGATGAAAAGCTGGACATGATCCAGCAATGTGCGCGGGCAGCCCAGAAGCCAACCCTACCCTGGGCTGCATCAGGAGAAGCGTGGCCAGCGTCGAGGGAGGGGATTGTGCCCCTCTGCTCTGCTCTGGGGAGACCCCCC
>BOSO01020561.1:6387-49524 GCA_018403395.1 Gorsachius goisagi | reverse complement strand
TTTTTCTCTTTATTTTTTTCTCTTTATTTTTTTCTCTTTAAAAAGCTCCACAAAGTGAGCGAAGCTATTACTTGGTACGTGTTTGACTGAGGTGGTGTGTACTGGTATCTGAAATCAATGTGACAGGTGCTGTCTGATTTCAGGATTCTTTCCCTAATTTAGTTTTTGTTCATGGTTCAAAAATGGAAAATTATATTTGTGTATTTGTTCATTTTGGAAGGAAGGGAGGAAAACAAAGCGGAAAACAAACTGAGTTATTTCCCCAGCAGACAGGCTCTAATGATAGGCTTGAAAAGGTCCAACACATGGTGTGCTCCGCTGCTATTTCAGGAGCATACACTGAATTTGTGGCTGGAAGCTTTTCTCGTGTGTTAGAACTGAGAAAGAGAATGCAGATATGAGTTAAGCTGCCATAAACGTGCACGGGATGTGTGTGGCGGAGAGCAGCGACTTGCTCCGTCCTTCACAGCTGCGCCTCTGTGCTCGTGGCCGCTCGCCGCCTCGGGCACCCGTCTTTGCCAGCAAGGCGAAGAGCTTCCCGTGTTCCCCGTTAGCTGGCCGAGAGCGGTGTCCTCTCCTGCAGAGGCCGGGGTGACCCAGGGCCGTGTGTCCAAAGGCACGTCCCGCTCCCTTCTGCCAGGGAGGGTGGGCTCTTCCAGCCCGGCATCTCCAGGCGCTTCGCTGGGGATCCTCACAAGTTTCGTTTCCTACTCTGTACGTTCTCGTAAAAGTTCTTCCTTTCCGTGGCCGAAGCATCTGGCGTTGGCAGGGAGGCGCTGTAGCTGCTGAGGATGTGCGCTGCTGCTTGCTTCACTCCTTGCTTCCATGGTTGCTCCTCGAAGGCTCCTCTCTTTGGGGAAAGTCGGTCCAGGTTTACTTTTCCAGCAAGCCGGTTAAACCCGCTAAATCCTGCGCAGTCGTGTCCACTCCGCATTGAAGTGGCCTTACTTGGATTTAGTTATCTCTGGAATGCTTGCCGATAACTATTTCCATGTGGAAATAGAATGTTGTTTAGCAAATCTGTTTCAGATTTGTGCTGTTTGTTAGGGTTTTTTCCGCTGCTGAGTGTCCCTGCGTAGATGACCCTCCCATGTTGTGTACCCGCAGCAGTGCATGTGCAAGAGGGGACCTAAAATGTCACGGAACTCTCAAAATTTGAGTACTTGGAGTGGGGGATATAACTGGTGCTGCTTTGGTGGTGCCAGGTTGTATCTCTGCCTTGCTGAAACAGCTGAATTAGTATCGTTAGCGCCTGCTTGGTGCTGCTTCATGTGGTGTTTCTTCCCTTACAGAGAAGGTTTTATTGTCCAATGATTTCATTATCTCTACATAACTGAAACTATTAAGACTACAATGGTGCGTTTTCCTCAACTCTCTCCTTTTACAGATGACGAACGGAGGCTAAATATGGCTCACTACGAATGCGTGTGTGAAGGCATGTCCTGCGGCAATGGAGACCGATGTAAAGGCCAGCAGTGTTTTGCTTCCCTGAGCATTAATGATGGTGCTAAGGTTTACCAGAAAGGCTGCTTCCAAGTCTACGAACAAGGGAAAATGACGTGCAAAACGCCTCCGTCTCCCGACCAAGCTGTTGAGTGCTGCCAAGGAAACCTGTGCAACATGAATATCACTGCGCAGTTGCCTTCTTCGAAAGGTGAGAGGTTAATGAAAAAACAGGGAATTTTGAGAAAGAAAAAAAGCTTCAGCTTTTCATCTGATACAATGGGAGTGAGATGGGTTCAGTGCTGGCGACAGTAAGGGTTTAATCAACACAGTAAGGCCCTTCCTTCTCCGTTCCCCACCCTGGGGCCCTCTGGCAGACGTGGTGTCCGCAGGCTGGGTGATCCACCCGTGTTGCTGGGTGAATGTTGGGGCTGAAGTGCAGGTCAGGGGCAGGATTGAGTGGCTGCCTGCGAGTGAATTGCACGGTCTGGTCGCCGGTGGGGTTGGTTTGAAGGGATGGGGGGGGTTGTGATGGCTCTGCAGGGGGTGGCTGCGGCAGCCTCTTTGTGTACGCACACACCCATAGCTCTGGCTCTGTCCCGGCCTCTCTTTTGGACTAGGTGGCTACCAGGTTAAATGCTGGTGTCAGTGCTGCTGGTTTTAAAGGCTTTTGCTGCGAATTTGCAAATTTATTTTTTTCTCTCTCTGTTTCTTCTTTCCCCCCCCATCTCCTTTCCAAGGGCAAACCTTTGAAGGAGAAGCTGCAGGTTACAGCATGGAAACACTAATCATTGTTATACTGGCTCCTGTGATAGTGCTGATAGTTTTTTCTGCGGTAGCTGTGCTGATCATCCGGAGAATACAGAAAAACCATATGGAGAGGCTCAATTCTAGAGATGCAGAATATGGTACAATTGAGGGACTCATCGCATCAAATGTTGGAGACAGCACGCTGGCAGTAAGTAACCCCTGGGCGGGGGGACAACTGTGGGAGCCGCCTTCGCTTCTGAACTCCCCTCTCGTAGCCTCCAGGCATGGCCACATCAGTAACAGGAGCTTTTGCTGCCAGGGGACACCACTTAGCGTCCGGACTTCTGTGCCGACGTTCCTGCTCTCGCAAAGCCGTAGTTAAAATGAAGTTTAATCGAAAGATAGCTTTTGCAAGAGTAGCTCCTCTGACCGGGGGAATTGCTATAGACTGTAGCCAGGCTGTTCCTTGAAGCAGTGTCCAAACAGCAGAGGGAAGTGCCCGACTGTTGGGTAGCCCGAAGTGATTCGAAAGGTGTAAAAATGTACTGCACCTTTGGTACGTGAACGGCAGCCTTGAAAGGCTGGGAAAGGTGCGATGCTGGGGAAGAAGAAAATAGAGATATTTAACTTACAAAAACTTCAAACCTGACTCCCATGATCTTAGTGGGAGGGCACTTAGATGACTTAAGTAATTAGTGAAGTTTTGTTGACAGAAGAGCGGTAGGAATTTTAAGAAATGAGAATCACTTACTCCCAATTCAGTTTTTAAAATACGTTCTTGTTCATGCAGTCTCTAGAAAATAAAATGACGAGGGGAAGTGTTTACTGTTTAAAGACTTTTCATGTATCTTACCCTTTCACTTGAGGCCAGGAAAAAAGCGTTCCCAGCAGCTTTTCCATGCTTTACAGAAACTGAGCAAGCAAGGCTTCAGAGGCAGCTTGAGTGTTTCTGAAACCGGTGCAAAGAGGAGCAGTTTCCTCCTCGCATTTTTAAGATAAAATCTCTTCAACATTAAGAGGTTGGAGAAGGTTTTCCATTTTGGTGCTTTCCAACCATAGTGTGGTTTCCCTGCAGGCTTGAAAAGTGGCTAAAGAAAAATGGTCCAGAACACAAATATTTTTGGTAATGCGCTACTAAATACATTGACTGGATATTTTCTTCCTGTGTTCTGGGCTGTGTTTTCTCTCTGTAGGAGAGCGAAACTGAAATGGGTGTTTCTTTAAGTGAGGAATAACCTTTATCTTCCTTAGAAAGTGTTGGTTGCCACCAACTAGGGAAGCAGTTTTGGCTATGTCCAAAAAGATACCCCAGATGACGGTTGCAACTTCTCACCTACAGGCCTAGCTATGGGAATTTATTAAAAAATAGATCATGAGACTGCTCAAAAAATGGAGCTATTTTTGGGAACCAGAAACTATTTCTTGCATCTCTTTGTTTTGAGGCAGAGATGTTTCTATAAAATACTGCTGTGAATAAGTGCTAGAAGCCATGCGGAAAACCCTGTCATTCACAAGACTCTGTGTCCTGGCAAGTGAGTTGTCAGGGTTTGAGATGGCTGGTGAGGGACACCAGTGGAGCAGGGAAGATCCTTCTTTAAGGAAGAACAGGTTAAAACTTGAGTAATCGGACTCCTGGTCATCTGGATGCCTCGATACGCGTTTTTGAAGCAGCCCGTATGGGGAACAAGTACGTAAACCAGTGCTTCAGCCAGGAAGAGCCTGGTTCCCGTAAGGGGATGGGGTGTGATGGAGACACACACCATGGCAAGGGGTGAGGAAAGGATGGATAGGAATCGGCTGTTCGCCTTCTGCAGTACAGTAACAGGGGGAGGCATCAAAATTAGCAAGTGAGAGCAAGGATGAAAATAAGGAAGGTGGTTCTTAAGGCAGCAGTAACTGAAACAGTGGAACTCCTTGCCCAATGATTTTTCTAGATGCTCCAGGTTTGTATACATTCAAAGGGCAGCAGGATGAGAAGCCTGTGTGGTGTTAAGTGCACAAAAAATTAAACAAACAAACAAAAAATCAATCTAGCTCAGGAAGACCCTGAGCTGAATGTGCTCGGGGGCTGGGAGAGCATTACAGGAAAGCATGGTGTGTGTTAAAGTATTCCCATACTCGCTTCTAATTCCCTCCACTTCTCGTACCCCAGTGCCCCTAAATACTTTCATACGTCTGATAAGCCTATACGTCTACTACCCCGATTCGCTCCACTTGTACTACCCTCATAAAGGGCACGGCTTTTGGGTATGGTCAAGATACCGATCCAGAGGGAACTTGGGGTGGTCACTTGGATAACAGAGCTTTGGCTTTTAAAGGCCAGCCTCTGTGGTAAGATGGAGCCGTGGGAATTGCCCCCCTCTTAGAGCTCGAGCTGCCCGGGCGCCCCGTGTAATGCAGGGTAAGCGTGGCGCAAGCTGCGGCAGCTTCCTCCCGCTGCCCTGCCTCGGCTCGGCCCTATATAAACTGTACTGGGTAATCTTTTTTTTAATGCCTTTGGCTCTCTCTAATTAGCCCACAAGGCTTGATTGTGTGTTACTGTTTTAAACCAGCCAGTGCCGATACGTTCTGCGTGAATTCGCCATGGGTTATCTGTCTCTTAAAGCACTGACTTGCAGCTTTTGCCAGCTCTTATCAGTGCAAGACCATTTCCACTCCACTTGCAAATCGTTTGCACTTCAAGTCATTTAATGTTACTTGGAAACGGTGATAAAACCTGAGAAGAAGAAATCAAAATTCTTTTAAAAAGAAATTGCAGGAGTTGCTAACCGCGCGGGCTCGCTCGCGGGAGTGGTTGTGCCCTGGGCTGTCAGACCTCAGCTGGAGGGCTGCAGTGCCTCTGCTGCGCCTGGACAAGAAATAGAATAAAATAAAATTGGCAGTTCCTTGTTTCTAAATGGTCATCTAAATAGTAAGTCTTTTTTTAAATTCCATGTTTTCTTCTGCGTTGTGTGTTTTAATTCGCCGGGTTTGTTACACATCAGATTAGGTTACCTTTAGGATGAGTCTCCATAGCGTAGCAAATGCGTAGAGCCCGAAGCGTCCTGATGGGGAGCGGAAGGAGCTGCGGCCTCTTCAAATCTTGTTTTTACAGTCGCTGCAGATAAGTTTGGGTTGTTTTGCCTCTGCAAGCAGGAAGGAAAATGAGCTCTCAGTTTGTATTAAAAAGCAAAATAGCAGTCTTCTGTCTTAAATTATCTCTTTCTTGAGCACTCAGTAAAAAATTGTTAGGGGAAATGAGATGTCATCGGATCTAGCTGAAGCCCAGTAGTGCAGTTTGCTGGAAATACTAGAGAGTTGATTATGCCTATGGTTCCTCATCCTGTTTTCCTTTGTGAAGGAACAAAAAGCCCAGTGATAGAGTTGTTAATGCTTTGGACTGGTACGGAGTCCTAGCCACAACAGTAGCTGGGTGTTAGCATTTTAAAAAGCTAATAGGATTTTAACATTCAATTAGAACCTCCCTCATGGCTTTTTTAATAAGCTTACAGTTTAAAGTCTGGATTCCATGCACTAAAAATAAAATAAAAACTTCTAAGAAAAGAGCTGTTACGGAAAATTGTCTGGAGTATCAGTGGCCTGCCTGGTGTAGGTGATACAGGTAATACTCCTATCGCCTTGCTTAGCTTAAAACTGTCTTCAGTTGTAAAGGTACCAAACTTAAACAGTTTGGGCCAAAGCTTCCCATGACTGTGAGCTACCACAGAAAGACTTTTTTTTTTTTTTTTTTTTTTTGGAGGGACTGTTCATCTTGTGTAGTTCAGCCTCTTGAGGGAAGGAGACTTACGATAAATTCTTTGGGTGTTGTATTTTAAAGAAGCTCTGACTTGGGACAGGGACTTGAAATTTATCAGAGAAACCCCTGAGGGACGTGCTTGCGGCCGTTCTTCTGGGGGCTCTGTCCTGAGCCGCTTCAGACGGGCAGGGTGTAAAGGGTCTGTTCGTGGGCGGGTGGGCCCCTTCCCCCGCGGGTGCTGTGCGGTGCTTTGCACCCAGACGGGGCACGCTTCTTCCCTGAGCCAAGGCTCCTTCAGGGGGTTCTGGCCACGGTGGAGAAGAGGAGGGTGGGCAGCCCTCGGCCCCCGGGGGTGGTCGCTGACCAGACGGGGCCAAGGCAGTATCAGTGGCAAGGGCAGAAATGGGAGCTGGGGTGGGAAATGGGCAACGTGTGTATGGCAAAGGAGAAGGGGAAGGAAGGTCGGGGCTAAGACGGATGGAAGAGATGAAAATGTAATGGAGGAAAAGGACAGAAAACTGGCTGGGGGGCAGAACGAGGGATGGGCGAAGAGCCTGTCCTGGAGAACTGTTACTCCCAAACTATCTCAGCTTTCTGTGTAAGGCATGTGAAACATCCCTAACCAAAGATGGATCTCTGCCCTTCCCCGCGGAGGGCAACGGGCTTTGCAGCTAGGGCTTGTGGCCATGCTGCAGGGGATGTGTCTGCAAACCTTGCCCTGACAGATTACCTGCCTAACAGCAAGGTAGAACGTGATTCGGTTTCCCTTCACTGTTACCAAATTAAATTTCAGCACTCATTTTGGGGATTTGACTAAAACAGAGGTGTTTGACATGAAGTTGCTGTGTGGTTTTTAGGGTGTCTGTGCGGGTCTGACAGGTATGAAACGGGACCCCTTGGATAGCTGTTGTTCTCTGGGGCGGTGTCGGCACGGCAGTGGGAGCGACTGGGACATCCCAAACAGCGCTGGGTGCAGGTAACCAGCAGCGCGCTGGTGGTTCCCGCGCTGTCAGAAGCAAAGCGGGGCACGCGGAGCACGGCGGTGACGGCGGCTGAAGCAGCCTGCCGCCTGCTCTGGTTCAGCTGGGGCGTTGCGGGGTGCGTAGGCTCACAGATTCACCTTCAGACTCAAAAGTGGTGAGGATGGTGCGTGGGTGATGGGGGGCCTGGGCTGCTGTGCAAACACCAGCCCTTACAGAAGGGTTCAATTTTGGGGCGCTCGCCTGTTCCATCTGCCGGAGCATGCTTTGGGGGAGCGGGGGGCTCGGCGGGAGAGCGGAGCAGCAAAGCAAGCCTGCAGCCCCGGTGAAGTCAGTGGCGTTAAACGCGTGATTAAAATTTGAAGGAAAACATTTGACGAGTGCTGCTTTTCCCTTTCTGCTATCAAGTTGCTTCTGAGCTCCCACTGGCACAACTCGGGGGTGCCCTTGGCGGCTGTGCCACCAGGCGCTGCGGAGGCGCTCGTGCTGCCGGGCGGTGGGGTCGCAGCGGCTGGTCCCTGCGGGTGGGAGCCTCTCCTGCCCAGGTACCCCCGTGGCACCCCGGCTGTGAGCCCTGTGCCACGACCTGTCGGCTGTAGCCTCTCCACTCGGCTCGTGTGGACCCAAAAGGCGCCCGTCTGTAGGTGTTCCGCAAAACCGGCGCCCCTCCCGTATTACTTCAGCTGAGCGCAAATCGTGTGCAGGCCACCTTGTTAAAAGGCCTTGAGACAGCAAGTTGTATGACAGGAACGTGTTGGGTTTATCTGTCTTACCATTTCAATTAGAAACTCAGCTGCTGTGGCTGTTTCTAGAGCCTGTTTATATTAATAAAAAAAGTTCAAAGTTCTGAATGTCTCTTTAATGTACGTTTGTTCATAGGGGAATCGTAAAATAGATTTTGAGAGTATTGGATGCCACAGTTACGGTGGGGCTGGGACATGACTTTAGCTCTAAGGACTGAAGCCACTTCTGTATCACGGTGCCCTCCTAGCCATCTTTTCTAGGAGGACCCACAGATAGCTGCAAGAATGGGAAAAGCCTGCATGAACATTCAAAAGTAAATGCTGGTTTTCTTTTTGCTAACTGTAGGAATGAAGGCCTTGGCTATAGGAGAAATTGGAGAAAGTAAGTTTATTTCTTATTGAGGTAGCTCAAATTATTGCAAGGGGGGCGTTATTAACCTTTTTGAAATGGGTGACAAATACAGAATTGAGAGCATCAGCTAAGTGAGAGAACTGGTAGAATCCTGGGAAGAGCGTTGTGTCCGTCTGCACGGTGATGGCAATGGTATGTCCTGCTCAAATGGCAGCGCCAGAGCCATTGAGATACCAGTGAAGTTTAACTTGACCTACCCAGGGAAGCGGTGCACCTTCATGTGTTTAAGCGGGGGGGAAATGCAGTTTCTCATAGGGTGTAAACTTCTGCTTTTTCTTTTGAACAGGATTTGTTGGATCATTCCTGCACATCTGGAAGTGGTTCTGGACTTCCTTTCTTGGTGCAAAGAACGGTGGCTCGCCAGATCACGCTTGTAGAGTGTGTGGGTTAGTATGGATCTTGTTCACGTCCCATGCATGCCTTGGTAACGAATGCAGCGAGGAAGCTCTCTCTCCCATCCCAATTACCTGTTCTTACTCAGTTGCTTTCATCAAACTCTCGGGGCTTCAGCTACAGAACATGCTTGGGTTTAGAAAGGGAAGTGAAAGAATTCCTTTGGACCTGTGCAGAAGAAAGGGGCGAGTACCATCTGTGGCTTACGATTGAGAAAACTCAAGCTTTGTTCAGTCAGGTGATGCTAGAAAAGACAGACTGGGCTCATTCAGGTGCTTCAAGTGACATAAACTGTGGTTTTAGGAAAGCAAGCTCAGCTTGAAGTTTAAAACTGTCAAACTGTGAAACAAATGTTTGTTAAAAAGTTTTCAATTAGAAAACTTTAGGGTTAGAAAAGGATCATCTGGATTTGAGATCTGGAGTTGGTGCATCAAGCACAGTGGCTAAAGTGGCATTGTTTTCAGCACTTTAGTATAATTTTAAGGATCCATTAAACTTCAGCATATATATATTATTAACTGAATAGTGTTAAATTTGAATTTAGTAATTTTAGGAAGCATTTGCATCAAATTTATCCTGAGGCAGAGACACTGAGCAAAGATGTCATACTGGCACTAAAGAGGTGAGGAAGGCACGATGATGATTGATTCTGCTGGGGAAAAAAAAGACTATTTTAAATATGTTTTATGCTGCTGCTTCAGTGATTTGAACTCAGAACGGGTTGACATTTTCTTGTAAGTCGCTAGAAGTTTTGGCTCATCAGGGTGTTAAATCAAGCCCCAGACTAAACCAGATCAATCTGAGAATCTGTAGGGACTGGGCCTGCATTTTATCAGTTTCTTTGCTTCTGGCTTACAGTGTGTACTGAGCAGGCACAAATGTTCACCCTCGCATTAAATCCAAGTCTACATCCTCTGATGCTCTGCAATTTCTCTTTGTCAGAAGCTGTAGAGTAGGGTAGGCATGGCGATTTTGCCTGCAATATAGACGTCTCTTTTTGTGCGTGTATACCCACGTGAATAAGTGTGTCTCTGGAGTGATGCCCACTCCCAAGGTGACGCGGGCTGGCCCTGTTCCCCGAGGCCGTGTGTTTTGGTCTGCGTAGCAGAACCAGACGAATGCGCTGGTGCAGGAACTCTCGTCTGGGTGGCAGCGTTGAGGCACCGGCGTGGGGCATCTCGGTTTGGTTCTACCTGCTGCTGATTCATACGTGCCTCTGAGGAGCACCCAACGGCAGAGCGATGAAGGGCAGCGTTTGGGTATTTATGGCTGCCAGATCTCGCACAGTTCATTGCATGAGGCCTGAGGCTGTCGTATCCAGGCTGCAACGATCAGAACTTCTCCAGCGTGCCTTGTCCAGGATGTTGTGTTGCCTTTGGGCACTCGATAACTTCATACACTCTTCTGGGCTGTTTGTAACGAGCTTGGCATGCAGGTAGTGTTCCCTGAGCTCCACAGGCTAGGGGTAGGTTGGTTTGTTGGTTTGGGGTTTTTCTTTGTCCTTTTTTGTTTGTGGGTGGGTATTTTGGTTTGGGTTTTCTTGTTGTTGTTTTTTGGGGTTTTTTGTTGTCATTCTGCATTTTGTGTCTGGCTGTGCTGATGGTTTTTGCAAGGGCTGATGCTGAAATAGAAACGTAAGGGCTGTATCCCCAGCATTCTATATCTTTCCTGTCTTCCTAACTTCAGAATTCCTGGACACTGACCTTGTAGTACGTTGCCCAAGCTGCTTAAGCTGCAAAGGTGCTTTCATTGCTGGTAGTTGAATAATTACAGCTGCCCCATGGGAACACTGTGCCACTGTGCAGGGAGCAGGGAGCCACGCTCTCAGAGCCTGCAGCTGAAACAAGCAGGGAGAATTAAGGGACAGCGGAGCACAGGGAAACTGTGAGAGTGGGAAAAAGTGTATGCAAGTGTGATCAAACTACATCAGTGTGAGATTTGGGCCATAATTGTTGAATTTCCATCCTCTTAGCTAGTCCTGCCCTTCTGCTGTGTGAAGACTGTTAGTTGACAACTTGTGCTGTGTTTTTTCCCTTGCCAGGAAAGGGACGTTACGGAGAAGTTTGGAGGGGTCAGTGGCAAGGAGAAAATGTTGCTGTGAAGATCTTCTCTTCTAGAGATGAAAAATCCTGGTTCAGGGAAACTGAATTGTACAACACTGTATTGCTGCGGCATGAAAATATTTTAGGTAAGCAGAGCAGCCACGTTCACGTTGCCTCGCGGGCTGGTGTAAAGGTGAGTGAAGCGACCAGTTCACTTGCAAAGCACTGCAGATTTGCTGGATATCTTGTGGTCTTTGAGATTAGGCTCTTATGTTTGTGATTAATAGCTGAGGGGGAATTTTAAGGGGGAGACTTGCTGGAGGGTGCTGAAGTCTGATTCTCAACCGGAGAAGGTGGTGTAGCAACCATGAATCATTGTCCTCCTGCAGAAATATTCCAGCAAGAAGCAGTCAGCCAGATTAATCAGCTGCTGGCAGCACCGTGTAGAAGAGAATGGAGGTGCCCCAGGCCTGCGTGCTAAGAATTCAGCCTCGCAGCTCCTGTTGCAGGGCAGCCAGCTGGCAGGAGTACTGCGCAGTGGTTTAGGTGAAGTTCTAGTGGATCTAGGGGTTTTTATAACTTCAGTTTACCTGGGAGAAATAAAGGGAGAAAATGTGGGGAGTTTATAATGAGATTTAAATATTTGAATACTTTTCCTCGTATAAACTGCAGTATGAATCTGTTATTTTCTCCTGTTTAACCGCTCTGCTCAGGGTCATGCTGAGCTCCTTTGGTGTTCAAACTTTGGCTATAGTTTCCCCTTTATGGTGGATCTCGTTTCCCTGTGAATATGACAGTGCGATGCTTTTGGATCTTCTGCATCCCTTGTACCTTGCATGCTGGGCTCTGAGAGCTTACAAAATGGCGTTGCTGTGTTGTGAGCCATGGCTGAAGTTTCAGCAGCCCTTTTGGTCCCTCGTAGACATGACCTTCTTTCACCAGTGTGCCACCCTTACAAAGGAAAGCAGCAGCACGCCTTCCGTGTACTGACGTTACCTCGCCCACAACCTGTCTGTCCTCAATCAGTTTTACTTGGGCTCCTTATTGTTCCCTGTCAGAGAAGGTTCCTTGGCTCTATAGCTCACCCTGCCAGACGTTTGCCTAATGTTTCCTCAAGCAGTTCCTTTGGTGGCCTCCTGAAATGTGAATTATTGAACTTGCCTTCCCGAGAGAGCAAGTGACTTGGCTGAAATGACGTTACACATTTCCCATCTTCTTCTGTCTGTGTTCAGTCTGTCTTGATAACTGTCAAATTTGTTGGCTATTTGATAGCATCTTTTAGATGCGCTATTAAACAATATCACAGATTACCGGTGTCACATTGTGCAGCAATCTGACTTCAGGAGGGAAAGCAGTGGGCGTTCTTCCTGACAAATGTCCTGTGGGGGCTTTTAATAAACATGATTTGTTCCTCTAACTTGGGAATAAAACTTTTGTTGCTTCCCGGCTAAAGCTGTTGAGGTCAACAGTGTGCTGATACGCAGGGAATTCGGAGGGAATGCAAAGGGAGCTGCTCCTGAATTCTGGGTTCAGTTTTAAGACACCACATTTTTGAAAGCAGTTCTTGAGGTTCATGAGTTTCGAAGAGAAATTCCTCTCCGTTCCTTCGTAGAAAATCATTGTGAAATACAGCTCTGCCTTACTTCACCATGGAAGGAAGTTGCGCGTCGCTTGAACTGTCTGGTACTCGAAGTAGAAGAATTCCTGTTTGGTTTTCGGTGTGCTAACCTTCTGGCACTGCCACACTCTCCTCAGGCACCTGCCACTTCTGTCCCACGGCGCCGCTGTGAGCTGGGCTGTGGATGGGAAGGTGGGGCGTTTGGAGCCTGCAGCAGTTCAGAGCAGTCCCCTAGGCCTGATGATTTATCAGGCTGCAGCCTTTCAAGCCATCCGAGGCCAGTGGAGAGCAAGCCGTTGCGGTGGTGACACGGGCTTCCTTCAGTTGCTGCGTGGTCAGGAGGGTGCGACGTTCCCCGGGGCGACAGCAAGCTTCGGCGACGGCACGGCTGGTTGTCGGAGTGCGCCCACCAGGCTTCCCTGGGGTGTCGATGTGGAGCTGGCACAGCATCCAGTGATCCAGTGTCTGCTCATCGGGATGTGCTGCGCACGTGGAACACGCTTCGCCCCGCGCTGCCTGCTTGCGATGGCCTTCGCAATGGCAGTGGCTGCTGAGGACCTGTCTGTCCGCGGTGTCGCTTCTCTCCAGTGCCATCCTGTTGAGCAGACAGCCCCAGATGTGCTACAGCCTGGCGGTCGGCTTGTTTAACTGGAAACTTCCCCCCCGCCAAGTCCCTCACAAAGAAGGAGACGTTTGGTTTTTTTTTTTTACAGTATGTGGTCCTAACAAGTAGTAGTGCTTGGTGTGACTGGGACAATATACAAATGCATTCTGGTGAACAGACTTGAGCCAGAGTTCCAGCATATATTAGTTCTTTTTTCATCTCTGTAATGCCTGCAGTTTGTTTTCAGTGCAGTACAGTCGTGGAAAAGTTTTAATTAAACAGTTTTAAACCGTAAGAGGGGCCTAGTGGTATTGATTCCTTTCTTGGGAAAGTCTTGAAGGAGCTCTGTCATCTTACTTTGTTGTGTCCTCTCTGCAGGTTTCATTGCCTCTGATATGACTTCCAGAAACTCTAGTACCCAGTTGTGGTTAATTACCCACTACCACGAAATGGGGTCTCTGTACGACTACCTGCAGCTCACCACCCTGGACACTGTCAGCTGCCTACGCATAGTCCTGTCCATAGCCAGTGGTCTTGCACATTTGCACATAGAGATATTCGGAACCCAGGGGAAGCCTGCCATTTCTCATCGGGACTTGAAGAGCAAAAATATCCTCGTGAAGAAGAACGGACAGTGCTGCATAGCAGATCTAGGTGAGTTCGTTTCGATGCTAATATACTCGGTGCGTTCCTGCAGAAGACAAATGTACTGGATAACTCCAACCGTAAATGTCTTAAAGTAACCTTAAAATAACCTTACCTTGCTCCAATACTACCCTGAAGGTTTATGACAGCCACTAGGTGGCACTTACAACTTAAAAATGCCTGCCACAGCCCAGTGTAGCCTCCCAGTTCAGATCTAACATTTTGGAGTTTTCCTTGGGTTTGTGTAGTTGAATTCCATTCATGGATCCCAGACGGCAGCAGTTATTAGGCTTTAGCTCATTTTTGAACTAATAAATGTCCTTCTACTTACAGGCGAAGAACTATGCGCTCACTGTCCCAAGCTCTGTAGGTCCATCCAGCTTGGGTATTTGCCAGATAGTTCCATGAGTCCCAGATTGGGTGATCTGTGACCAAGTGGTTTTAGGCTTCAGGCTGGTGGGATGCTGAGAAGCAGTTGCAGAGTACGGCTCGTTCGCACCTCGGGGCTATGTCTGACAATACTTTTTTCTTTTCTCTGAAGACTCGGGGAGAAAATAACGGTAGAACAATTGTATGGGGAGCCATTGGCTAGACAAATGTGTGTTGGGAGATGGGATTTATTTTTCAATAATAAATCTACTGCATATTTCCTATCACTTTTGCCTGAGGGACATGAGATAGGCCCAGGTGTGTGGCCTTCATTTTCTCCCTGTGTGTATGTAAATTTTCAGAGGGAATAGTAAGTAAAAAATAACGGAGCAGTTAGTTGAAAATACAAAACTTCAGAGATCGGCTTTTAAATAAATTTGTTGCTCACAGGGGGAGGGGGGGGCACATACTGGCACTGACTGAGATCACACAAATAAAGGGAACTCTGCCACTTTATTTATGTGGAGGCTTCAGATGTATGAGAGATTTTCTGAGAGCACACAGCAATAAACATTTCCCAGTTAGTTTTTATGGTGGTAAAATAGCTATTTTTTTAGAAGTGAGATCCTCAAGCATGTATCCAACATGTTCTTTTGCTCCTTGTCTGTAAAGGAGAGTTACCAAGGAGTTTGTAGTTTCTGCTGTGTATTCATGCCCTTTTTTCTGCATAGCTTTGTCTTTATTTTTTTTTTTCCCCCCTCCTCTGGTCTCCTTCCGTTTCAACACGTGCACCACACAAGAAGAGTGGCGCTTAGAGACCAGTAAGTATGGGCGGGTGGAAGGGTTCACTAGGGCTGCCTGGAGCTGGGCTGGGGCTCTGCCGGTCGCGCCAGGTTCTGGGCTCGCAGCGTACCCATTAAGGGTAGGTGTCAGCTCGGAAGCCGAAGAGCAATAAAATCACTCTGCAGATCTCATGACTGCTTCGCTGGCAGCCCGGCTGCCGCACGCCCGACCTGCAGCGTGGCTCGGTGTTTGCTGCCGTGCAGTCCCAGTCCTCTGGCTGGCCCAAGCACCAGAGCTTTGTGACTTGGCCGCTTGTCCTTCGGCCAGCGTGCTGGGAGCTGGCGTCTCGAGCGGCCACCCGAGTATCCGGAGCGGCGGTTACAGAACGGGCTGTTTCAAACCTGTTCTAGCTAAGCAGAAGCTCTGTGATAAAGTCCAAGGATGGATGGCAGCCCTGCTTCAATCTGTCAGCGTGTGGGAAAATCCTGCCCTTCTAAAGCAGTTCACGTGCGTGGTGACGGGTCTCAGTTGAGCAATGTTACAGCACAGCAGAATGATGCTTATACCAAAAGAAGAAAAAGGCCAACCCTCCTCTTACTCAGTCCTGCCCCCTGCCCATCCATGTAGCGTAGCAAAGGTCCATTTGGAAGAGACACTGGTGTTTGCAGGGGAGGTGCAAAGCATGCTGACAAATACTCCAGTATCCTAAAGAGGACTTTCTGGTGTCTTGAAAACCAGTGTGTTTCATGGGTTTGTATTCCTGTCAAGCTTTTGCTTTTTTTTTTTTTTAAAGAATTACTATCTTACAGTAAGATCATCTCTGACGAGCGCGTACGTGCCCTTGAGTTAAATGTGCATTGAGATCTCCCGAGGTGAAAGCGAAGCAGGGCAGTATCTGCTTCCTAACTCATAAAGAGCACAGATGCCTCCATGATGAGCCCCTGATTACAACACTGTTGTCCCCTGACCTTATTGCAACACTTTGGTCTGTAGCGTGCAGGATGCTGACGTGCATCCCTCAGCCCTCAACCTTTGACCTGTCAATCTATTGAAGCCGGTTTGCCCAACTTGAATGGTGTATTACGATCGTTATCAAAGTGGTCTCCAAAGTCTTGACGGCTTCAGAGTTTGCCAGGAAGTTTGTTTTCTGACCTTTGTTTCCACTGTGCAAGTTTGGTTTTTTAAAATACTATAATCTATCTGTACATATCGTGGTATGGTGTAAATTAATATAAACAAATGCATAAATGTCTAAGAGCATGTTTGTATATACATCCGACAAAAATATTTTTATCCAGAGAGTGGGCTTTCCAACCCCTCACCAGTCGTGGGGTTAGTAGATGGTACCTTTCTAGAGCTGCCTTAAGCATATTTTTTGAAGCAGCTTGAAATTACTTGAAGTGCATTTAAATTGTAGGAAAGCATCTCCCAAATTTTTGTTGTTAGGGTGAAGTACGGACTGGTTTTTGGAAAGAAAAAAAAAGTTAGCGATCTGGTGATGGGTTAATTTTTTGTGGGACAGAGTTAAAAAGCTCTTGAAGTTTCATCTACAACAAAGCCATGTTAAATGTAAATAGTGTATGTTATTCTTCCCGGAGTTGTTGAGGAAATTAGGGAGACTTTGTGCCATCTTTTGTATTGCTTAGCTATGTCATGCACCTGGCGCTGTTCAATTTGCAGTGCTCCCTGTTTACCATGGCAAAATGAGTACTCTGTGTGTTTCCAAATTTACGGTAATTTAGTCCCTCACATAATGTTCTTTGCTTAAATGTTTAGTAATTAGTAGAAACCAGGTAGAGTGGTTTTGACTGACTCATTTTAGATCAGCTTGAGGATGTTTATTTTTCAACCTACTGCAAATATGGTGTTTTTTATTTTCCAGCTTTATTTTTTAACTTGTGTGTATCCATCATGCAGTGTTTTTCTTCTCTCTTCCCCACAGTTCGGATATATCCACCTACCCCAAAGTTCTATAAATACATTTGAATGCTGTGTAAAATTGTTTTCTCCTCAGTAACAGATGCTTGGCCTCCCGTGTGTACGTGCCTAGAGCGCTGGTGACATCCAGTGGCTGCAAAACACTTAATGACAACATTTTGCAACAGGGCAATAACATGCTTAATGGTAATCCCTGAGGAGATAATTGGGCTAAGTCTACGGGCACAGGGGCTGTTTTTGATGGCAGCTTGGAGCTGACCCAGTTGGTCTTTGGACAGTTGGACTCTCAGCTCCTTCTTTTTAAGAAACTGATGGGTGTCACTGCTCACATGTCACTTCAGATGTTTGCTGCTATAGTTTTAAAGGGGACTTAACAGTGATTTTTCTTTTTTGTGTCCCTTAGGCCTTGCAGTCATGCACTCCCAAAGCACGAATCAGTTGGATGTGGGGAACAATCCCCGTGTGGGTACCAAGCGCTACATGGCTCCAGAAGTCTTGGACGAAACGATCCAGGCAGACTGCTTTGACTCGTACAAAAGGGTCGATATCTGGGCTTTCGGGCTGGTCCTTTGGGAAGTAGCTAGGCGCATGGTTAGCAACGGTAAGTATTTGGGACTGCTTGTTTTCAGAAGGGGTTAGGCAAACGGTAACTCACAGCAAAGCATCTGCCACCAGAATGCATAGGATGTGCCGTAAAACGCTGGACCTCTGAAGGGTTTTGATTTCTGATGCTTGGCTGCCTGTGTTGAAGCTGTCGGTGTGTTGGGTACAACGGCTGAGGGTTGTCGTTCCTGTTCAGGTAGAGAAGGAAGAGGGTCCCCTGCTACATCCTGAGCCCTGCTGAGAAATAATTCATACTAAATAGTTAAGTTAAAATTTTAGATCATGAAGTCCCTCAACTCTTCCCACGTGTCCTTAAACCATAGTGAATTCTTTTAGGTGGCTGTTTCTTATGACAAAAGCTAAGGAACAGAAGGAAAAATTGTAGGAAGTGAAGAAGTGATCAGAATTCAGGGATGCTCTTGCTTTGCCAAGTTAAGTGCATTCCCAAAGCAGGACTTGGTCAAAGTAAGGTTCTGCTTGGGAAAAGTGCCACCGCAATCCTGTTTTGTAGCACACGGCGTTGCTTCATGTTCCCTTGGCAAGGGGGCTCTGAGGTGAAGAACCTTTCAGCTGGGTATCTGCTGGTGTGGTTCCTTGTGCTTCTCGGTTCAGAAGCCCTCTCGGACTTCTGGACCTCAGGTTGTGCTCTCTGGACCCGAGCGGGCAGGAGAACGCCTGTCTGCAGGCACTGGCAGTGCTGGGCTGTCAGTGGTGACATGTTTAATCCGAGGGAATTCTGGATCGTCGTATGCATCTATTTGCTCTGTGTCTGTCTGGTCCATTCCCACCAAATCCAAATCTGGGATTCTGTAACTGACATCAGACAGCGGGTTTATCTTCAGGAAAAGATGACTCTGTGTTTGTTCAAGGCCAGGTTGGATGGGGCTCTGAGCAACCTGATCTGGTTAGCAGTGTCCCTGCTCACTGCAGGGGGGTTGGACCAGATGACCTCTAGGGGTCCCTTCCAGCCCCAAACCTTCTATGATTCTATGATTGCTGGAATGTGGCTGAGCCCTGACGGTGGGCTGGGACCCCGCGGGGCAGGCAGGGCTGAGGGCAGCGTAGGATCCGGGTACGACCCCGTTGAGAGGCGGCGTGGTCGGGATGACAGGCAGCAGGCGGAGGGGCTCGCAACGAAGAATCGAGGGCTTTTTTTTTTTTTTGGTGGGAACTATTGCAAGTCAGAATTTGAGGGAAGACTTTGGAGGAAAGGATTGAGATAGCTTTAGAGATGTTCTCAGGAAGCAGCTGTTGAGAGCCAGAGGAGGGAGCGTGAGTGGTTTCGTGGACAGGGGCCGGCCGCAGTTAGGTATGGCGGTCAAGGCTTGTGGTCGCTAGCACAGAGTAACAAAACCTGGCTCAAATTCTAGTGGAAGCTAAGGTACTTGCCTCCTGGCGTTTCTCATGCGTTATCTCCCCTCCATTCCCCGACCCCGGTGGAAATCCCATCCAAATGGTGTGACACTGGACTGCAGGGCGCGGGGGGAGAGCACAGCTGAATGTGCAGCAGCTCTAGAACAAACCAATATTTTTATTCTCTTAAAGTGCAGGACTTCTAAATACGAATCTTTTACTTCATCAGTTAATGTGTTGATGGCCAGAATAACTTCACTGTGAGGTTAAAAAAAAAAAAAAGGCATTGCTCCTTGTTCAGGGTAGTTCTTGGCACAGCAGCCACAGGCAGGCGGCCGTCTCCAGGATGGCTGCAGCGAGGCTTGTTGTGAGCAGGCTGCTGGAAGGTGGCACTTCTGAGAAGATTTGCAGACCTTTAAAGCTTGCTGTGAGATTCCCTGGGGCCTGGAGCACTGTCCAAAGCCCCTGCCTTCCCTAGGATACAGGCTGCTCAAACGAAGCTATTTGGAGGTAGCAAAATGCATCGGGTAGGCTCAGGTGGCTAATTTAAGACTCTTTGTAAGCCTGAGAGCTTGCTTTGGTAGCTCTGGAGAGTATCAAAATGGGCATTTCTCTGATCAAGAGAGCAGGGTGATCTGGGGGACACACAGCCGTTCTGGTGCAATTAAACTTGCAGGGTCCATAGCGAGCAGCTCCTCTCTCGCTGGAAGCCAGCGGCAGCCGCAGGACTGACTGTGGGAGCAGAAGGAACTTCCACAGGCTTTCCGTGGGTGGCCAGAGCTCGTGGCCTCGCCTCCCTTCTCCCTGCGCTGTCAGAGGAGATACTTGAAGGCGTCTGCAGCGAAAGGAGCAGGTACAGTTCTGAGAGTGTGTGCTCCCTGCTACTCTGCAGGGCTGTGGCTGTTGCTCAGGTGTCTGTAGACCTTGCTTTGCTCCAGCAGCTGGGCTCGTCCTGCATCGGACAAGCTGACGTTAACGCAACGAGGGATAAAGGTGAAGAAAATGCGTGTGGGTTCTAGTTGATTTGAGAAGCAAAAAGCCAGCAAGCCCAGGGGAAAAAATACAATGTATGTAGATTACAGCAGTCCTCTTAAATCGGCGGGGAAGGCGGCGAGCGGTGGGTGGTGCGGGAGGCGGCCGGGGTCCCCCTCGGCGGGGGCGGCGGGCCGCTGTCCCGGGGCAGTGGGCGAGGGGAGCGTGCCACAGTTCAGCGGCCGCCCCGCGCCGGGCGCTGTGGGCTAGAGGTTGCGATGGCTCGCTGGCACCGCTGACGGGCTCCCGCGGGTCTGCCGCTGGCTGCGGGAGAGCAGAGCCCGCCAGGATGACTCTAGTGGAGTAAAGGCGAGGCCCGCTTCGCTTCGTCGCTGTCGGATCCGAAATAGCCAGCCACGTACCCTGTGCTTTGGAAGGACCACGTGAAAACAGTAAACTGGAGCCAGACCCTCTCTGCTGGTGATGGAGTTCACCTGTAATGTCGAAGGGCCCTGCAGACCGTTTCAGAGCTGTACGACACCGCTCTGAAATTCCGCATTTGGCTCCTATAAAGCCACTGCTGTCTCTGAAACCGAAGTACAGACGTGGTGGATACACAAGAGGTTTCTTGTATTCTTAAGTTCTCCCAATAAACTTCATTCTGTGGTCTGGAAAGAAGCAGGAGGAGTATAAAAGCAGGAGTTCAGCCCTGTAGGGGGTGTTTGGTGTGTGCAATTATGAATTCCTCGGGGGAGGAGGAGGCTGGGTGATGCTTTCTTACGCAGCATGTCACACAGCCTGTCCTTCTGCCCCGGTGCCAGAAATCCACAGGGCAAACCCCGCAGCCTGCTAGTGATTTTGTTACGGTAACTCGCCTGGGTAACCAGGTCTCTGAACCGTCCTCCTGCTTTCTAAGGCAGCTGTAACTTCCTAAAGACCATTTCCCTTTCGCCTAGTCGTCACCGATAGGGGTTTACAGACTTCTACAGAGGATCTATGGGATTTTGATCTTCACCTCTAATAGGACAGCAAAACTAAATCCCAACCGCTGTAGCAAGGTTTGAGATCTCCTTTTCAACTTCAGGATATCCAAAGCAACAGAAATTCTTTGAATTTCACATATGTCTGGCTGTGGGACCGCTGCCAGCCTGCCGAGAAGCAGCTTTCGGATCGTTCTGCCCCTGTTCCTGCTGCACCGAGCGCGCCTCCTTGGCTCGGGGCTGCTCCCAGCCGCTGGCCCCAATGCCTGTCTTCTGAACGCCAGTTTTTAAATTGGTGCCCAAGGGAAGTTGAGCTGCCTGTAGATCAGTGGTGAGCCTCGTCCCCTGGCGTGGCCTGCCGTGGAGAACGGGCTCGAGGCTTCTCAGCTGGGCAGATCCGTGTGAGCCGGGTGCCACGGTGCGAGAGCTCGCACCTCCACTCCTCTTTCGGCGTGGAATCCCAGAAAACACGTGCAGACCCTGGGGGCCGCGGGCTCTGGGGCGTTGGGCTTTGTGATGGTGTGTGGTGCCGGTTGCCCTAGGTATTTTATGATTTTAATAACAAGAAATAAAATCCCTCGAAGCACCAGCGTGCGGGTCTGTAGGTGCTGACAGGCTTATTGGGCCCGTACGGGAGCCATAAAACCATGCCAAGTGTGTGCTAAGCCTCCCAAGAGCCACAATGCAAACCTTATATTTTTTACATTTGCTGGTGAGAGTCCCAGGCTGGCGCAGTCCATAAGCTCCAGGCGTTACAAAAGACGGCCTTTTGGCAAGTGAATTTTTTTCACCAATTCAGCTCAAGCATCTGCAAAAGACATACAGTTCTTACTTTGTGGAATTGTAGTATGAGCCAATTAATTAACATTTTGGGTAGAAAAAAGCTGTTCCTGGGACAATAAGTGCTAGTCTGTTGTTTAATGGCAGCTCGACACTGTGGTGTTAACTTAAAAGACTCTTGTGCCCCCGAGGTGGCTCCGCCGGCCATCGGCGCTCGCCTTCTGCGCGGGGACGCTGTTTCACTGACATTAAACAACGCCTCTCCTGCTTGTCTCTCGCTAGGAATCGTGGAAGACTACAAACCACCATTTTACGACTTGGTTCCAAATGATCCCAGTTTTGAAGACATGAGAAAAGTGGTCTGCGTCGATCAGCAAAGGCCCAACATTCCCAACAGATGGTTCTCAGACCCTGTAAGTGCGCGGCTGGTTGGCAGAAGACACCAGCCGACCTTTCTTCTTCTGAAATAGCCAGCAGAGTTACTTGGTTATCACTTGGAATGGAAGCGATCTCGGTGCTACCTGTCAGGAGCGTTACCCGTACGGATTTCAGAAGCGTGCTGGTGTGGACCTTTGTCTTGGAGCAGGAGGAATGTGCAGGGAGCAAACTGCAGGGCTGTTCAGCCTGGGCTAACCACAGATCAGCCTTTTAGTAGCGTGATTTAACAGTAACTGCTTGAAAGCTGCTCTTCCCAGGTTGTTGTTGTTCTCTCTCCGAGGGGACATTTCTTGAAGGGCGAGGTAGCCTGTGCAGGCTGCTCCGTGGCTTATAAGCACGCAGATTTAGAACGGAATTTTGGTGTCTCTCCTGCCTGCAGGGTCGGGACCGTGGCTCTTTCTGAAGGGCTGGGACTGAAGCTTATTTCTCTTTGTCAGCATCAATCTAGACTCTCCAGGTTGACCTGGAGAGATTTGTCCCGTGTTACTGAAGCTGTGGAGGTCAGTTTGAACCTGCATGGCTGCCTAGGGCCAGCAAGGACGAGAGGTCACATCTAAAAGCTTTGGGTTGCAGAGCTGTGACCTGTGCTGCCGCAGCGGCAGCCGTGAATCCCAGCCGTTTAAGGCCGCGCTGGGCGCGATGAAATCACAGACAGAACATCTGCACCTTCTCGGCTTCCTTCGTTGGCCATGCAGGAGTCGGTTCAATCAAAAAGAGATTCTGTAGAGTGTTTTCTTAATTAGAAAAAAAAACCCCAAAGCTCCATTATTTAAAATTAAGCTGGCTTGTCACTCCAACCAGCCCATTGTTTAATTATTCTCTTGGTTTAACCAATTTATACAGCTTTCTCATGTTGAAAAAAGGTTTGATATTTGATCGATAGCAGTAAACTATCTGCAGACTCTGAACACTGAGCATTAATAAGGCAATAGAGCCGTACTGTGTTAGTGCTTATCCAACCCAGTGCTTTCTTGGCTTGTGGTTTGTGTGCTTACATGTGTGTCTTGGTTCTTTATTCTTTTCCCAGACGTTAACATCCCTTGCCAAGTTGATGAAAGAATGCTGGTATCAAAACCCATCAGCGAGACTAACAGCCCTGCGAATCAAAAAGACTTTGACCAAAATTGATAATTCCTTAGATAAACTGAAAGCTGACTGTTGACCTTCTTCTCGTGGTGCTCTCCTGATCGGAAGGCATTTGTCTGGTTCAGAGGTAGTCTGGCCGGGCAGTTGGTACCCTTGGTCCCCATGTGGCTACTTACAGAGGCAGAAGTTCT
Organism: Gorsachius goisagi; assembly: GCA_018403395.1. Lineage (NCBI taxonomy): Eukaryota > Metazoa > Chordata > Aves > Pelecaniformes > Ardeidae > Gorsachius > Gorsachius goisagi. The sequence goes on along the minus strand of BOSO01020561.1, from coordinate 26,665 downwards.
TACCAAGCCCATCTGTTCAGGAGACATCGGAACCGTATGGACTTTGCTCAGTGACTACAACGGGCATTTCACAAATGGTCAAGCTCTAAGGACTCAACGCTGGATGTACTGTTGCAAAGGTAGTGGCCTGAAGGAAGACAGAGAAATCCTAAGACAAGATCAGGGCATTAAATAATGGCTTTGAACAGCTTTTTTCTTTTTTCTTTTTTTTTTTTTTTTAATTCTCCTAATCACTCCCAGGGTGAACACATGGAAGTGGTAAATTTTAATCAGCAATATTGCCTGTGCTTCTCTTCTTTATTGCACTAGGAATTCTTTGCATTCCTTACTTGCACTGTCACTGTTAATTTTAATGACATGACTTGCCAAAAATATGATTGGCTGTATACTACATTGATCTATGCCTGAGTAATAGGAGATGAATTTGGTAAACTGAAAATGTAACTGTCAGATTTTAGCTGCATTTTACATGTGTACTGATGTTTACAATAATGCTGAACATTAGGAATTTCTCGTTTATACAAAACTTGCAAATTATTTATTACTAGTGCACTTGCCAGTTTTTTAAACTGTAAAATAAGTGCATAAAGTTAAAGCTTATTTTTATGTGGCCTCTTTCATGATTTCTTACACAGATGTTTTTGTAACACAATATAACCTGAGACATAAATTGTTTTCTGTATTATCATATTACAACTCAATAGTCACATTTTAAGTGCTTCACATTTGTAGGTGTGTGGTCTGTAACATATTTTCAGTTCAAATACGGAACATATATATAGCCATTACCCACATGACGTTGTGTCTAGTATCTTACTGATCTAGCAAAGGAAAGCAGCGGAGGAATTAACTAGAATTTTAGGTCATGAATGCTGTGGGGAAAATGCATTTTATTTCTTCTAAGCTATATAATATGCATTTAAACTCTGCCAGAAAAATAACTATTTTGTTTTAATCTACTTTTTCTATTTAGTAGTTATTTGTATAAATTAAATAGAATGTTTTCAAGTCAAACAAGAGAGTGGTTTAGTTCTCTTACTGGCTGTTGGTGCCGAAGCCGTCCTACCGCAGCAGCGGGTATCTCCAGTCGGATGCTCGCGGGCGGACGGCGCCGGCGCAGGTCAGTGCTGGGTGGAACGCCACGGGGCTGAGGCTGTCGCCAGTGGGCTCTCTGGGGGTGTGTTTCCTAACTGAACTGCATCCCCAAATGGTACAGCAGGGAGCTGGTGTGCTGGCCTGGGACGTGACATCAGCCGTGTCCGGGCGAACCTCCTAGAGCGTGTCCTGTGGTCGGAGGTGTTTCATCCCCTACCCTACGGGGAAGAACTCGGCTCTCTCCCCAGAGATCTGTTGGCTCTGCCTGGACCTCTTGATGCTCTCATCTTGCTTGTTACGCCGAGCGGAAGAGTGAGTAGGAAGCGACAGCGCCCTTCCATCCTGGGAGAAGAACCCCTGTGTTCATGGCTTGCCATCCTCCAGGTAATCGAAGGGCCTGGACAGTGATTAGCCATTCGGACCTGATTCCTCTCTGGGTTAAAAAACTTCTCTGAGGTTCCCATCTGAGCTTTGTCCTCTGGATTCTGCTCTCCTGTTTCTCTGTACTTTTTTTTTTTTTTTCCCCCTTCTCAACCCCCCAGTCTTGCCTTGCTCCGGGCAAGTGGCAGACCTTTCTCTTTCTGCATTGCTAGTACAGAAATAACAGCCAAGTTTGCGGGGTGGGCACTGCGTGGGGCTGAGAGAGCGCCTGGTGCAACAGCTCTGCGCCGCGGGCTGGGCTGGTACCAGTTGCTAGGTCCCTTCATTACACTTGATGAGAAGCTGAGCAGGTCCAGTGCTGCAACAAACCTAGGGAAGCGGGACCTGATCAGTTTTTAGTGTTGGCTTCATTGCCTGGACGTGTTCTGGTGTGCTTGAAGCCAGTTGGTGCAGGTGGGCGGGAGGAAGCAACGACGGTCACAACTGCACAACAGCGTTGGTAGCCATAATTTTGTGATATGGAGCGTTGCCTGAGGTTCGTTAGCCCTGGCGCTAGGACCGGCCGATGTGCTGGCCAAGGTCACCTTAACGGGCGCTGCTGCTAGTAGCTTCCTTTTGCAGGTCAAAATATCCCAGGATTATTTTAAGCAAAATCCACATTCATGCCCTGCTAGTGAAGTATTTTTGGTCCAGGCTTTGACTGAGCTATTTGAAATGTTAACTAATTTTTTTTTTTTATTTCAATGGTTGTTTGGCAAAATCAAGTCAAGAAAATTGAGTGGAAAATAATCTTAAGTAATTTCTTAGCGATTTCTTATCCCTTGGCTGAGGGGTGAGGCATCCAGCTCTGTGCTGTTCCGGTGGGCAGTTGTTCCCGAGGGGGGGTCCGTGCCTTCTGAACAGCCTCGTGGGAACTGGGGGGGGCGCACCTGGGAGCGGGGAAGGAAAACCCAGCGACAGCCAGCCAGGGATTATCTGGGGCTGTTATTTAACCTCATTTGCAAGCCTCTGGGCAGTCACAGGAGAAAATCTGTTGCTGCTTTTCCCCTCGAGGTGTCCAGGCTTGGGCAGCGGGGGAGAGATCCCAAGCGGTGTGTCTGGAGGTAACACCCCCACCTCCCGCGCCGTTTTTCCAGCTTCTTTATTAATCGATGTTCCTCCGGTTACCCCCCTCAAATCTAATCTTCTAAAGAGATTTGGAATGCTTATATATAATCTGCTGCATTAAGGGCGTCGCTGCATTTATTACTATGGAGATGGCACAGGCAGTTCCGCAGCCGCAGCTGAATTATTCATCTGTCTGGCAGGTTTGCTGCAGGCAGCCAGTGTGGGTCCGGGGTGCTGCCAGCCCAACCGGGCCGGGCCGTGGGTCGGAGCCCCAGTGAGAGGAGGCCCCGTGTGTGTTTAAAAAAAAAAAAAAAAAAAAAAAAAAAAAAAGGAAGGGACACATCCGTGCGTGAGCAGCACCGGCTGATTCGGCTGTCCTGTTGGTAGGTGTGACCGTGTGCCGGTTATAGGAGGAAGGCGAGGCGAGAAACAGAGGTTCTCCGGATTTGGAGGGGGGGGGGTTGCTTTTCAGATTTCTTTCCGGCCCCCCCCCTTTGTGGAAGGCCAGTTTGTTGCTGGTTAGGAACATGCTGCACTTCCACAGGTATCCTGGGGCAGCCGAAGGCTTCCTCCTGCTTCTCTAACTTCCCTCGTGGGCCTTCTGTGCTGGCATTTTCCATGAAAAATCCGTATCGAGCCTTCCAGGATTTTTTTAGTTGCCTGGATTAAACTATTTTGATAGGGAGGGACAAAATGTCTGCTGTGCAAAAAGATCAGCCTCGGCGTAACGGTTGGCACTGGAGAAGGGAAACGGAGCTGCTACGGGTGCTGCTCTGTTTGTACGGAGGGAAGTTAAGTCTTGCTCAAACACAGAATACATTTTTACACTTCAGAGCTAAGATTTACATGGGAAAAGCAAGCATTTTATCAAATGTGGAGTTAATGATGTCCTGTGACAGTTGCTCTCGCCTAGGAATAGCACATTTGCTTTATCCCCCCTTGGAAGGAAAAAACCCAGCGCCCTCCTAGTGCCCGCACCAAGGAGCGTGCCAGGGCACAAGCAGAACACGCCAGGAGAAGCCAAGCGCAGCCGACGTGGTTTATGCCCATCAGCCTGCTGGGGTGGCCGAGGGGCTGCACGGGGACCCTCTGGTGCTCACGGAGAAGCTGGGACTTTCCCCGCGGGAAGCGCGGTTTCTCACGGGCTGTGGACTCGCTTCGCTGCCTCCAGACCCTGCGTGGCGGAGAGCCATGTGGAGTCTGCGAACGGGACCTTCCACGGGGTCTGGGACCTGCTCGCTGCGTCACCCTCTTCTGTACCAGCCAGGCTGATCAGCGGTCCAGGAACGTGACCCTGCTGGGCATGGTGGCCTGCCACGCGACACACCGACGTCAGACTCGGGAGACCTAGGTTTTGGTTGGTGGTGGCTTGGGTTTGGTGGTTTTCTTTAAAACAAAAAAAAAATGTCCCTCTTCCCAGCAGTCGCTCCGTGTGTAGCAGAGTTGGCCCCAGCGCTGTGTAACGCTGGGGGCGCAGCCCCGCGGAGCAGCGTGGGAGCTGGGCACACGTCCTGCCCTGGCCCGGTGCGGCCCCTCAGGGCTCTGTGCTTGTGGATCTCGGAAACACCTTCGCTTGTTCTTGCCCAAAGCGTGCCTGCCTTGCACGCGTGGCTGGCGGGCAGCGCTGTGCAGGGTCAGGGTCACACCAGCGTGGGAAGCAGATGGAGGCGGCTGCTCCACCGGAGGGGTGGGCAGTGCCCCCGGATGGGGAGCGGGGAAGCACCCTGCATCCCGCACCCTGCACCCCGCACCCTGCATCCCGTGGCGGCTGCTGAGGAAAGGAGCTGCTCCGTCCTCCTCCCTGCCCGGCCGTCACCTCTTGCCGGGGAGGAGGAGGAGGCGGCTTCAGCGCACGCTTCACAGCGTGCCGAGGTTTCGTACCGGGGTCTTTCATCTTTGTGAACTGCGTGAGTGATGAAGCAGCTGATTCGCAGATGACGTGAGCTGGATTTTGAAGATTACCTGACGTGGATAATTACTGACTTGTGTTTCCAGCTGCAGCCCCCGCCCAAACGCTGACCACCTTTCCCCGTGCGACGGCTGAGGGCTTCGCTGTCGCGAGAGCCCTGGACCCCTCAGAGCGATCGCAGGCAGACACCAGCATCAGTTCTAGCAACTCCACGTGCTTGTTCCCATGCTAAAATCTGTTCCTGCCACAAAATGGAAAGCTGATGTGTTCAGCTTCAACACCTCCATTTTTCTTCTTCCTGTAGGCATCTTGGAAAGCTTTTTTTTTTTTTTCATGGTGGCTTTCATGGGGTAGGGAAGGAGCCAGCCCACGCTGCCCCGATGGTTCACTGTGGCGGGGCAGTCCTTCGGGGAAGGGAGAAGAGGCAGAGCGTGCCGTGGCTGCCGTGCTGCTCCGCGGCCAGGCCGGCTCCTCTGTTGATGCTGCGCGTCGTGGCTGCTGCTTCCTACTCATCCAAAGACGTTGGAGCGCCTTAATGGAGCGAGGCTGCAATTTCCATCTCTTTTCACTCTCTAGAAGTGAAAAATCGAGATCTAACCCTGGGAGTTACTTGCAGGTTTTACCTGGTTTCCATGTTTTTCGAATCACTTAACTCCAGCAAAGGCTTTTTAAACGTGCTGTGACCACTCGCCAGGGTGCGGGGCCTCCGACGGCTGCGCCGCTGCTCGGGCTCGGTGAATCGGGTCCGGCTGTTTGCGTACACGACCCCGGGAGCTTCACCGCCGTTGTTGGAAATGGGGCGAATGTCCCACGTTATGGCTTTTCTCCATGGAAGTGACCACGGGGGCCTTGCCGGGCGTTGCGCCACTGACCTGGTTAAGCCGGGATGGTGTCCTGGGGCGCAGAGCTCCCACCCAGCCCCAGTGAGGCCACGGGGTGGGTGCGTGGGGTGGGCACCGGGGATTCACCACTGCTGGCGGTGCCACTGCTGAAGCGTGCCCGCCCCTTCCCCTCTCCAGCGCTTTCCCTGGGACGTGTCTGCGGCGGCGCGGGGCTGGGACGCTCCTGCGGGTTAACTGCTGGGGTGGGCGCCCAGCACCCTCCGCAGAGCCGTGCAAGCCTCCGTCCTGCCCCGCTCCCCTCCGCAGCCCCTGCCCAGCCCCGCTCTGGGCCAGCCCCGGGCGTGCTGCAGCCCCATCTCCCCCGGTTTGCAGCTCCTTGCTCCCGAGCTCCGTGCCCCTTCCTCCCTCGCTTGTCCCTCTGGAGGGGCAGCTCATTTCAAGGGCAGCGCCTCTGGCCGTGCCCACCTCCCCCTCATCTCGGGGAGCTGCTCCCCGTCCTCTCGGGCTCGGAGGAAAGCTCTGCGCCAGCCACGGAGAGCTGTGCCGGGGGGAGGTGGGACCCTGCTAGGCCAGGGACTTCTTAGAAGACATCAAAACCTGCAGCCAACTTGTTTGTTTGACCGAAGCTTGATGGCTGTTGCTAACTAGATTTAAGGACTTGTTATCACACCGATCTTTTCCCCCATGGGTCTCTGCAGCAGTCTTCTCCATTTTTCACCACCTAAACCCCCCCCAAATGTGATAAATATTTCAGATTGATGGCATAGATCTCTTTCTTGGAACGTTCGCCTGGAAAACCTGCAGCCTTAAAGTGTGGCAGCTACAGAGGTGGGGAGGGGACAGTGAACTGCTGGATGCTAGCTGGGAGTTTTACTTTAAAAATCTGCAAAAATTGCCATCATGTTACACTGCCTACCGCTGATAAAGAGAGGTATCCTTAATGTAAGTGCAAACAAGGAGGGAACTGAGAGGCCCCGAAGGCAGTTGAGGAGAGCAGCAGAACCCCGGGCAGGGGGAAGCTCGCCGTGAGTCGTGCAGAAGGAGGAGGGAGCAGCAATGCCTTCTGCCTGCCCAGCTCCCCCCGTTCCGTGCTGTATGGGGACCTGCCGTCCTCAGTGCGTGGCGTTAAAGAGCTCAATGCTCGTCCCCACCTGAGCTCTTCAAGAACCAGGGAGCCCAAGCAACGCTGTCCCCTGGCAGGAGTCTGAGCACGGGCCGTGGGCGCTCGCAGCGTCGTGCCGGAGCTGTACCGCCATCGATGGGCAGCCTGGCCAGAGTTCAGGGGGTTGTCACAGCCAAAAACTGTGACAAATTTACTGTGTCAAGTCTCCTGTAATGAGCTTCTGTGTGAATTTGAAATACATGAATACCCCCTGTCAGCAGGAGGAAGAACACTGACAGCAGTTAAAGATGATAATGGGGTTTTACTGTTGCTAATTGCTAATGAGATAATCTTAAATTGTGTTTTCTGTGCAAGCTCCTCTTTTAAAAATTGCCTGAGAAATAATCTTGGTGTCGTCTTCTCTGTTTTGTATGGATCCCAACTTACAACGGAAGCCTTTAGGGAGAGGTCCCTGGCCCTCTCCTTTGCTCCTACCCTTTGTTCCTTTGGCGTTCCCAGCGGATGGTTCAGTTTGACTTCTGCTCTTCCTGGCAAATCTCCTCATCTCGCTCCCCCAGGAGATGGTTCCGAAATGGGCCACCAGGAATTCCCTTGGGAAATACACCACGTAAGCCCTGGTGGCCGGTACAGCCCAACCTGACCCAAAGCCCAGGGTGGTGGTTACGAAGGGATGGGAAAGCCAAAACAGCGCGTTCTGGGCCGCAGCGACTGGTGAGGACGCCGTTTCGGGAACACCTCCGGCAACTGCCCTCCTCTGAGCAGTGGTCTCTCTGCTCGCGCTTTTCACCGGTCATTAATAGATGGAGGGTCAAGTCCTCGCTGCGTTAGGCCAGGCACGAGCTAAAAAGCTGCCGTGGGCTTCGTTTGTGCTTGACGAGAAAGCAGCACAGCGGGGCCGGGGCCGAGCGCCTGAGTCGGCAGCCGGGTCCTGCTCAGGCGCTGCCAAAGCCCCCCCTGCAGCCACCGCTGCCTCGGCACCGGCAGCGCTGCGAGGAGGAGGAGGGTGAGGGATGGCGAGGAGAAGGTGGCCCCGTGGGCGCTGGGGTGGCGAGAGGAGGACGCGCCAGGCATCCCGAGAGCAGAGGTAAGGAGCGGAAGGGCAGTCCCGTGAGAGAATCAACTTGTTAACTGCGCTATTGCTCACTCCTTGGGTGCTTCCTACGCCTGAACGCTGCCAAAGTGTTCCAAGAAGGTCCCTTATTACCCTCCTCATCAAAAAGGGACCCGCTCAGATGGGTATGAACTCTTCAGCAGGCTTATGGGCTCCTGTTTAATAGATTTCAGAGCTGTAGGCTGCAGCATTTGGGGGGTGCTGACTAAAGAACTGTAAATTGATTCTTGGAATGGTCTGGGAACCTTTTTGCTTTTTTCTAATTGCCACGGTCAACAATACAATGTTTTTGCAGAAATCTGTCATTCTGGTGGCAACTTTGGGAAGGTTTCATAGCGTTTCTGGATGAACAGTGTGGGAGACAGATGGGCTGGAAGCCAGCTCCGTGGCTGGGCCGCTGCGCTGGGACGCAGAGGAGCAAGGTAAGCGGTAGCCACTGGCCTGCTGGCCATTCTGGGATGGCTGCGCGCTTTGTTTTGTTTTGCTTGCACCAAATTTCAGTAGGTCTTAGTTTTGTCCTGCTGTGGAGCAAAACAAATTACAAAACAAAATTCTTGTTTTTCAGCCAACCCTAGAAGTACTTCCAGTTGGCAAACGTTTTTATGGTGTTACCCATTTCCAAAGACTCTTAAATCCCCAGGATACGCTATTTCTGTCCTACTATGAACCATGCCATGCAAACATCCAGCTCGGGACCGCATTTGCCTCACAATAGCCTCAAAGCGCGGTGGGGTTTTGTCCTCCATCCCTTGTTTTGTTGCTCTTTTGTTTTTCACTGGCACTTGGTGTGTCAAGGGCCTGATGAAGATTAGAGACAAAGGGTGAGAGATCAGCGATCGGGGACAACTGGGGGCTCCCGGAATGCTCTCGGGGCGCAGTGGGATATGAGTAACTGGCTCTCCTCCCCCCCCCGCCTTGAAGCGTGCTGTTCAGTGGTTCCTGAAGGGCCGGGCGGTTTCAACCCACGACCATTAGTACAGATTTCTGGAGCTGCTTCTAGCACCCGCCCCAGCGAACCCCGACCGGTGGCACTGGGAGGGAGCAGGAGGAGGGAGGGCACTCGCTGCTTTTTCATTCCTATTCCCTACTAATAAACGCAAACACAGAGAATTCTGCTTTTAAACGTCAGAAGTTCAAATTTAACTCAGGTTATTGTATCTTCTCCTCTTACTGCGTCTCAAGCAGGTCACCAAATCCATGGCTGCAGAGCTCAGCAATGTTGGCAATCTTACCTGATCTGGTTACGGTGTCCCCGCTCACCGCAGGGGGGTTGGACTAGATGACCTCTAGGGGTCCCTTCCAACCCCAAAACCTTCTATGATTCTATGATCTTTGGGAAGCAAAGGCGCCCAGCGTGGAGGGCGTGGGCGTTGCGACGGGGCGTTCCCGCGTGCGTGTCGTTGCTTTGGCAGGGGCCGTGTCGCGTGCGGTGGAAACCTCGGGTACTGCCTGCGCGGCGGCCGAGGTGGAGGGCTGGGGGCAAACGAAGCGGAGAGAAGGGCTGAGAGAAAACGCGCATGGGTTCTGTGGTTCGGGGGGGGGGCGCTTTTTTGGTTTTTAAACTCTGTTTCAAAACAAATTTAAAAAGTAAACAGCTTGTAATTCCATATCAATAACAGTTACACTGCTAATGACATTCATTTACATGGAACCTATCGAGGCAGGAGGTTGCGACCTGGCAGGCACTTTGAAACGCGCTGTTCCAGGTTTCACAGGCATCCTATAATACAAAACACAACAGCACATGAAGTGCCCAGACAATTAGTTTTTTAATGGCCTAGATGGAAACAAAAGGTCTCAAGTGTGTTTTGAAGGCGCGCAGTATTATCAGCATTAAATCACGCAAATGGGGCCTTGTTTAAAAGGGGCAGCGCTGACGGTGGCCGTGCGACGTATGAAGACGCTGGCAAGAGCATTTGGCCCCATGGGTTTGACAGAGCAACATCTGTTTTCTGACACCCTACTTCTCTTCCATAAATACAGATATAAGGGGGGGGGAAACAGAAAATCTTGTCCGATATTTACAGACACTGGCAGTATCCATGTTCTAAGTGACAGGGATTGATTTGTGCCAACAAGCCTTGAAATTTCTGTTTTCTAACAGACGTGTATTGAGGTCCCAAATAAACCCCTCCAGCTTCGGCGTGCAAGTCCCTACAACGTCGCTTTCCATAAACGAGTCCTCAGTCATTTGGATTATTCGGTCTATGGGTTCATTGCCCTACCAGGAGCTGAAATCCCGTACGTGATCCCGAATGGTGAGAAGGTGCTGTGTTCAGATGGACAAATTCTCTTCAATTCCGCTTTAGTGGAACAAGATTTTAAGTAAATACATTTCACTGACACTTTCTTGCCTTAATGCATCATCAGTCATCTATCATAACTCCAACCAAGAAAAGAAAGACTGCTTGGTTTGCCACCACCCCAACCCCCCCCAAAAAAAACCCCAATGTAAAAAAAAATCACAAAACCCCCAAACCCAAAAACAGACCCCCAAAGCTGTAAGGTTTTATTAAGGTTTTTTCATGTAATTTCTGTCAGCAGTAAATTAAAGGCCATTTACTGCCTCTTGCGCAGGGTTCCATGGGGCTCGTGACACAAGAGGAAATGCAACTTTGAGCGAACAGTTTTCCTTGCATTCCAGTTCCTCCGACTCTGGATGAGACTTTGGCTTGTGGCGCTGACGTGGTCCTGCTGGTTCTGCTAACGTTGTTCCTGGGCATTCTGTAAGGGGCGCAGGCGGTGCCGCCGGCTTCCAGGGCATCCAGCCCATGGATGGACTGAGCTCCACTGCTCCAGAGGAGGTCTGGGAAATCCCCTCGCTGTAGGCAAGAGCGTCAGCGGGCGATGGGGCAGGTTTCCATCACAGCGAACTCGTGCACTGACAGTACCGGGGTCAGACTGGAATGCGTTGCCGAAATCATCATCGCTCTGACACCAAATCATCATCGCTGTGACACCACATCTGGTTTGATAGACTTCATCCGTCCTCTCCAGCATCCAGGTACCAACTGCAATGTTCTCGCTGTTGGGGAAGAGGTGAATTTGGCTCTGTCACCTGCTTGAAAGTAAATTTACACGATAGGATTTCGAAAGGCCATGAGGCTTAGGGACAGGGTTTAGTGGTGGGATGGCAGGGTTGGGTTAAAGGTTGGACTCGATGATCTTAAAGGTCCTTTCCAACCAAAGTGATTCGATGATTCCATGATTCTATGATTCTATATTGAGAAAGGATGCGTACAGAGAAAGGGGATGCCATGAATCACTGGGCTCCGCTCCGGTGTTATACTGGAAGGGAAAAGTATGGAACGTTCTTCCTGCTGGACCCCTTCAACGCTGGTAATGAAAATGGAAAATTTGAGAACAAAAGCCTTTCCCTTTCATTTATGTAGTGAGATACAAAGTACATTGGGGGATGCCATTAAAATAAAAGCTAACCACTTTTTCTATCAGAACTGTTTATTTACAAACAGAATGAATATTTTGTGAAGAGCTATTTTTTTGCCAGTATGTGTGCTGCCATTCCACAGCATCAGACTCTTAATTGAACCGAGTCCTAAATTAATTTTCTAATGCTAGCAGCAAATGCATTGGAATGCATTGAATTCCAAAATCCCGGGACCTTGCTGAAACTCCTTAACTGTAATTGCCTCCGAAAAGGCGTTCGGAACACCACGGGCTCCGATGCGCGCGTCGGGGGGGCGGCTCGGCTGCGATCCTGCAGCGGGGAAACATCGGGGTTTAGGAGCTAGCACGGACCTTGGGGCTATGGCCAGTGTGGTGACCCTGAGCCAACACTTCAGCAAAATTACCGAATAAAATCAACACTGACCTTTTTTTTTTTTTTTTTTCTTCCCCCCAGGCATTTGAACACAAGCGTGGAACCTCTGCCAACGCATTTGGAAATCCCGGGTAGCACAAGGTGAGGCTGCGAAAGGCTGATCCGACAAATGCCGCTAACTTCAGTATTCAAAAACCTGGCAATCACCGCTGGGAAATTGCTGCCTAGGGGAGTCTGGAAGGCTTAATAGAGATGTCATCGTGACAGCAGAGTGTTACATGGCAGCAATAAAAGTCTAGAGCTGCGTCTAACAGTATGTGGGAAATGGGGCTCTTGTAGTATTCTTGCTTTAAAACAACCCCAGAGACGTGGAGCATGGGCAACACCTTCCCCAAGCCCATTTAGGCTGCAGGGTCCGCTCCTCTAACGCCTTCAAATAGACTGGGTTCAAGCTTGAGCCAAGTTCCGCTGATTTTTATGACGATAGCCTTAAGTACTTCTGGGGCCTCTGCGTTATCGTGGCACAAGGGCTTTGGAAGCACGGCACGGGGGGTTGTGGGGTGCAAGAGAGCTTTTGGGGTGCTCCTCTGTACCGCCCGGGCTGTCAGGGGAGGGGGGGGGTTTCAGGGTCTCGATGTGGAGCGGATCACAACGCGGGCTTGAAGCAACGCTGACAGCGGCTCCCACCCTTGCTGTACGGGGGGGGCTGGCATAGCCCCATGGAGCAGCCAAGGGAAAGGTGCCAGCACCCGCTAATGGGTGCTGGGGGGGGGAGCGGGGCTGGCAGCCGTACTTTGGGCCAGTTTTACGCAGAGCTGCAGTTCAAGCTTCCAGAAGGCTGCGAGGCGCAGCCCTGAAGCCTGGGCTCCGAGCGGGGCTCCGGCCATCCTCCGCCCCCCCCCCCCGCCCTTCAGACCGGCCCCGGGGGCAGGGACCGGCCGGGGAGGGGGGGGGGGGAGGCTGCGGCTCCCAGCGGAGCGCGGCGGGGGGGGGCTCCCGGGGGGGCAGAGCCCTGGGGGAGCGGCTCCCGGGCGGGGGGGTCCCGTCCCCGGGGGCGGCGGCAGCGCGGGCCCTGCCCGGGCGGGGCAGGTGCGGGCAGGCGGGGCCGGGGGGGGCCCCTCCCCGCTCCGCTATAGCTGCTCCCGGCGGCGCGGCGCGGGCGGCTCCGGGCAGCGGCGGGGCCGGCGGCGGCAGCAGCAGGATCCGAGCCCGGCCCCGCCGCCGGTGCGCGGCCATGAGGCGGGCGCCCGGCTCCGCGCTGCGGGCGGCCCTGCCGCTGCTGGGCGCCGCCGTCTCCCTGTGCGCAGGTACCGGGGGGGGGGGCACCGGGGAGCGGCACCGGGAGCGCCCTGCGCGCCGCCGCCTCCGGGATGCGCGGGTGCGGGGCTGCGGGCGCCGAGCACCGGGACCCCCCCGCGGCTGCGCCCGTGCCCGGCCGGGCTCAGTGCCGCTCCCGGGGCGCTTAAGGAGCTTAACGCGCGGGGGCCCGCGGCAATGGGGTCACCCGGGGCTTACGGGCGGCCGCGGGGATGGCCCCGGCCCGCCGGGCTCTGCCGGGTGGCCCCCGCGGGTCGCGCCCCCGCAGCTCCGCTCCGCGTCTCCTCGGGGCTCGGGGGCGGCTCTTGGCCGCCGTGGCTCCCAGAGGCCCGGCCGGGGGGGCCGCCCCGTTCCCAGCGCCGGGGCCCGGGCTCCGCCGCGCCGGTTCTCCGGCTCCGCAGGTGGCACGGACCGTTCGTTCTCCTCAGCCTTTCCTGTAAAAACTAAAGCTGTGCTCCCAAATAGCGCTCTGGAACCCAGCCGTTATCTGTGAGCTAAAGCAAGGCAGCGCGGAACAGGGCACTTCAAGATTTTTCGACTAGGTTCGCTCCAATTTACTTTCCTCTCCACGTTTTCACCCCAGGAGTTCCTTAGCGTGATGCTCATCGCGCCCTTGCAGCGAGAGGTGGTCCCGGCCCCAAGCTGAAGAGAGGGGCTGTGCCCGCTCCTGCCTAAAAGCGCTGCTCTAATCCCTTCTTCTGGGAAAGGAGTGACAAAGCTCGGCTGCTGAGGTTCCATATAGCATTGCACGTAAATCTTCGTTACCTCCGAGGGGTGTAAAACCTGGGCTAGCTGAGCTCTTCTCTTTGACTACTTTTTTATTACTTGAGCTTGGAAGTGCAGCACAGAAACAGGCAGCCCCGTTTTTCCCTGGAATGCTTGCATTGAATGGAAGCATCCCCAGCGCTGCGGCCATTACCACCTCCCTCTGGAGAGCAAGACGCTAACGAATCTCATTGCCTTTGATTGTCCCTTCTATAAAACAGCCTTGCCTTGTTCTTAAGTTGCTGTACCGTTGTCCTCCTGTTTTCCTCGTCCTGTTAGCGATCTTTTCAGAGCCTGGCCCGGGTATGGCACGCATGCGGGTGGTCCGGGACAGGCAGGCGCCCTCTTCGCCCTCACAGCTCTTCGGAGGGGGCCCCCAGGGGAGTTACGCGTACCTGCAGGGGGTCGTCGGCTCTCGGGCAGTGGTTGCTGTTGAGTGCCAAGTGTTTGGCTGTGTATCTGCTCGATCCACGCTCCATCTGCTCGTACTCCACCGCAAACCTGTCTGACCAAGGTTCTGGTGGTAAACCTCTTCCCCCCCCCCCCCCTACATTCCCCCTCATGCAAGTTTGAGGATGTTGTGCTGGGCAATGGAGGTCTCCTGAGGAACTTCCACTGTGCCCCACTATTGAGGAATATTTATAGGATTAAGAGGAAAAGTGTTTTGCTATTGACGGGGTGAATGGTCCTGCTGCGTCCCGTCTGCTTGCCCCGCGTGGGCTTTCCAAATCGCTTCCCCCCGGCCCCTACCGCCTCTGTCCTACATCGCCTCCATCTCGCTGCATCGGATGCTCCGCGTGCTCTCCTGTGTTCTTCGCGGCGTTATTGCGGGGGAATTGAAGAGTGCTCGGCGTGCCGTAGGGTTTCTAAATAAACAGGAGCTGAGGATGCGGAGTGCAGTAAGGAGACGCGCTGCTGTGCGTGGTGGCGGCACGCGAGCCTCTCGTGGCGCTCAGCGCTGGGTTGGCTTGGTTTGTGTTTCTTAAGCGAGCCTTCAGATGCATGCTAAGTTTGTGAGAGTTTGTTTCCTGCTCAAATGCATTTTAATCCTCCAAAAAACAAGCCACAAAACCCACAAGCTGTCCCTGGTGCATGGTGAAGGTGCCTGTACGTACGGGTGGGTGCGAGGTGATCTTCCCCGTAGCTGTGGGAGCGCCCTTAGGCTGCGCAGCCGAAAGCCGAGCGCAGGGCACGTGCGTGAGCAGCTTCTCCTTACAGCCAGGCATGGTATAAACTCGCTGTTTAAAAAGGAGAAGCAAAATAGATGGCTGGTGAAAACGGCTACGTAGTGATAAATGCATGAAAATGGGACTCTCGCGACGTGAACAGAACAGTATTGCAACAGCTTTGCCGTGGTGTCCCGTCCGTGCTGTAAAACACCCTTGTGCTGAGTTACAAACAGCCACTGGCAGCGCCCTGTCAATCTTAAGTCAGAGTTTTTAGCGCGCTCTGTTTATGCCCACGTTTCCCATAGAATGGAAACCTGGAGCAAAAGCCCGAGGTCCGTAACACGCGCGGCGACGGCTGTTGCCTGCACGCGAGGCCGTGTGCCCGCCGCTGAGTGCCCCGTAAGTGTGCGCCGCGGACGGAGCCACGTTCCGGAAAAGCGTCTTTGTGCCAGCTCGATAATTTGGTTTGCTCAGCCCTCAGCACCTGGCAGTGCTGAAAAGCCTTCGCGTGGCCGAGCACCAGAAGTGCCGCGTCCTTGGGAAGAAGCACGGTGGTTGCGTTTCCCTGAACGATTCACTGCTGTGTAAGAAATTACCAGTACGATGCCGTCTCCTCGCTGCTGCGGGTTGCCGAAGCGCTGCTTTCCTAGCTTTTAGTAAAAAGCTTTAATAATAAAAAAGCTTTAATGAAACAACGTGGATAAGAACTATAAGAGCTTAATGGCCCGACTCCGTGAGCCACCAAGGGCGCCTGGCAATAATTCGCACGGGTCAAAGACTATCCGTGGGGTGAGTGGGTGTCATTTAATTCTGCCTTTTTGGAGTAGGCTCCAGATCCTTACCGGTTGCTTGCAGATGATTGTTCTGGGCCAGGCCACCTTGTCACCTTTGAGGAGCGCTGCTGGGAGGGGAGCAGTGCCGCTGTCCTCCGCGCGCTGCGGCACGGCCGTCCCTCTCTTTGGGCGGGAGGGAGCTGTCGGATGTGCCCGTCGGTTCAGGCGGATTTGTGTTGGAGTGTTGGCCGAAATCTGTCTTGAGTTCTGGGTAATGGCACTGAGGCGTCGGAGCTTTCGGCACAGATCCCTAGAGAAAGGGGTCCCGGGCGTCATGCCGCAGCCCTCGGAGCTGCCGTCTATGACCGCGTTTTTCTCCCTGTCAGGTGCCGGGAGGGAGAGGCTCGGGGCTTTCTTCTGTGCTTATTTTTTTAGGCTAGAAATTCAGCTGCTGCCTGGCTGTGACCTGGTAATAACCCAGTAATTAACGGAACCGTGACATGAAAGCGTTGAGCGGTGAGCAGAGGGTGGGGAAGAGATCCTTAGCGGGTAACTCCATCCCGGGTCAAAAATGCCATTTCCTCTCTTCACCCCAAGTGCCGTTAGGCTCCGAGTTCTCCTGCGCTGCCTCTAGCCCTCCTGCAGAGAACAGAGTCCCAGCTGAAACCCGAGGTGGGTGCCTAAATTGAGGTGCTGTGAATTGAGGGGGGGTGCCCCCCGCCCCTTTGGCCACGTGCTGATGGAGCTGGGCGCGTGCAAGTCGCTCTGATGGGGGCCGGCGGGTTTTGTCACGTCAGCACACGTCCTGCCCTGTCCTGAGCGCTTGCAGCGACGCTGTGATCCCGGTGGCCCCGAGACACGAGAATTCTTCCATTGCCTTCGTGCTGCAGCACTGGGTAACCCCGGCTGTGCTGCCCTGCCCGCCTTCACGCAGGGGCGGCTACGTTTCACTGCTGGGGTAGCCTCCAGGATGCTTTTTTCCAGAATAAATGGTCTTTGCAAGTTTAAGTTTCTCTTACGGAAGAGACCCCCCCGTTGGAAGGGACCCACAGCGGTCACCTAGTCCAACCACCAGTATGCAACTGGCGTCCTAGCGTTCCGTTCTTGGTTCACCTGAGGTTTGGTGGCACCAAAATAAATAAAGTACGTTAAAAAGTCCACGTTTTCCTGATTCCGTGATCACCAGGAAGCTGATTCTAGGCCATCAGAGCAGCGTTTGCAGACCTCCCGCTCGCTCCTCCCGCAGTAGGTGTTTGGCTGGGGTGCAACGGGGCAAAACCGGCGACAGTTAAGTGAACGGGGCCGGTTTGGGTTGCCGAGCGTTGCTCTGGAATACCGCACACTTCTCAGCACGGTAATTCTAAAGCATTCCGATTTCCATCTTCAAGGGCAAATGTCGTTCTTCAGTAGTACCTCCTTTTGTGGAAGAGGCTGTGTTTGACTGGCGGGAGCTGCGTGGCTTTGGGAAGGAGTCGCTGTGATTCCTGGACGTGCAGCGCCCTGTGGAAGCGCTGCCTGTGCTGCCTGTGGTCGGCTTCCAAAGCCAGGGATGGTTCTTCGCGCGAGCCACTTGAGAGTCGGAGCCAGCAGTCGCTGCCCGCGCCGTGCCGCCGCAGCCGCCTCCCGTGGAATTTGTACCCTGGTCCCCGCCGGGGTGCCCCGCCGGCGCCTCGCAGGCTGAGCCCAGCAGAGCCCCCCTCCGCTTTGTCGGGCGCTGCGTTTCGCAGGGTCCTGGGGCGCGTGGCGCTGGGCTGCCGAGCCCGGCTCCTCGGGGGGGGTCTGGCCTGGCTGAAGCTCATGAGAAGTTAGCAAGCCTCCTTTGGCAGCGTGTCCCAGCAGGAGTAACTTCACCGGGGTTTGGTGCCCTTTCCCTGCTCGGTTAATATTAATTTAAATGCCTGGGCTCGGTTTCTGCCTGCTGTTCCTCGTCACGGTTGTTGAGCTTTTCCGGAACAGGGGTTTTGAGCAGCCAGCAGCCTGCCTCCAAAATGAAGGTGCTTGGTGTGCACGTTAGTAACGTCGCTGCCCACGCGCGTGTTCAAGAAATGGAAGCGCCGGAACGATTTCATGTCTGTTCTTCTCAGACATCTTCTTCAGTTCTGGAGTGATTACTTCTCTTCCCTACAGCTTCCTAGTTTTCGCCTAGTTTGGTGTCAGCCCTTTTTGCAGGATGTCTACAGAGTGAGCTTTTAATCTACTGTTTCTTCTACATTTTTTTTTCCAGAGCCTTCTCTGGCAAGGGAACTCCTCCATATTTTTCAGAGTTGTCCAAAAATCAAATTTTTTTTTTTTTTTTAAGACCTGTCATTGCTCGAGATCCTGGTTTCCTCTCCTGAAGAAATGCGTTGCAAGAGGATAAAGGTGGCCATGGCCGCTGTCCCTTCCGTGAGCGTGGCCGGTGTTCCTTGGTTATCCAGCGATTCAGGTCTTTGAAGCCGACACTTGAGGAAGAACTGGTGCAAGAACTAAAAACCCTAAATCTTCCGTGGCGCCTCCCTGCGGCGGTGTGTTGTGGGTCGGACGCTGGTCTGGTTCTTCCTGCGACCTGAGCTAATCGCCCAGCGCCTCGGCCCGTACTGCGCGTTTTCCTGCGGCCACATTGAAAACTAAAGAGAAAAAAACCCCCTTGCTTTTTATGTAAGTCATGGCAGTGTTTTCTGCTGAGGCGCCAGGCGTTCTGTCCTTGCTCCACAGTGGCTCTCACCCGAGAGGCTGGTGTGCAGCCTCCGCTCCGATGGCGACGACAGCCAAGAGTCCTTGGGAACTCCTTCTGTCTTAAAAACACTGAAAACAGGGACGCCTGTTCCTTGTGGTCTCCGTGTCTGGAAGTTGCTTTCCCGGCATGTCCGGCTGTTTGTGCGTGGACGTCCTGGCCACCTCGCCCGGCTGTTGGCTCCTCCTTGCTCCTCCTTGCCAAGCGCCGCGCTGCTCCTGGCAGGGCAGGGGGGACCGCGTGCCTCCCTCGTGCTCCGTGCCCGCGCTGCCCAGCCCGCGCCGCGTCCTCTCCTCCTCTGCCCCGGCCTGCCCTGGGCTCGGTGGCGGCGGGACAACGTGCTCGTCACCCTTGGGGGGGTTGGTGCTCTGGGGGGGAGACTCGGGACGAAGCTGTTAATGACTGCTGGAGGATTGTGTGCTCGGAGAACCGTAACCGTTGGTAACCAAGTTTGGATGCCTCGCATAGCGCTCCGAGGCCATGGCTTGTGTCAGTTGTTCACTTTCTCCCAGTTTCTCAACCAGAGAATGCAACGTTTCAAGGGAAATGTTGTGCTTGAGTAAATAGAGGAGTCATGCTAGTTACTGGATTAAAGAGTGCCTGCTTTGGAAACCCCGGGAGCACATTTTCCTCCTGCCTCTTTCATCCTTTTCCCTTTGAGTCCTTCCCCATCACCTTATTCCACTCCTCTGGTTTCCACGGCGGTGGAGGTCCCCCCTCTCCCACAGTGCATCGCCGGTGGCGTTGCCAGGAGCGTCCCTGGGAACAGAGCTGGAGAAGCGGTGCGCCCTCCCCGGGGAGGCAACGAGCATTTCGTGCTGCATGCAGGAACTCGCAGCATTTCCATCAATATTTGCAAATTGTTCCTCTTCCGTCGTGCCGCGGAGTGGCTGCTCCGGGAGGGGAAGGGTGGCTCAAGGGTGGCGGTGGCTTGAGCATCGTGAGAGATGTTTGTCATCGTGCTGTTATCCCCCCGCTCTGTAAACGGGGGGCACATCTGGGCAGCTCCTCCGGGACAGCAGTGGAGTCAAACGAGAGCAGAAGCTGTGCAGATGTGCAACATGAAAGCTGGGAATACATTGCTAGGTTGTAGGACTGGCTACGGACAATTTTTTTTCCCCAAACAGGAAAGGATAATGGAGGAAATTGTCGTGAATAAACTGGGGTGGTGCTGGGACAGGTCTAGTGGATCAACACGGATAAGTCACAAATTCTGGTGAGCCCCGTGGCCCTGAGGATGTCGTGGGGATGGCGATTCGGGCTCGGCAGGAGTCCAGGGGCTGTACAGGTGCCCGCGAGGAGCGGCGGGGGTGGCACGGTGCGGGGGTGCGGCGCTGGGTGGGAGCTGATGGGGTTTGTCACCTGCCCTCCTTCGGCGGGACTGGGCGCGGGAAAAGCGTGGAGCTCCCCGAGGGGATGTTCAGGGGGCCCAGGCTCCTCCTGATGCCCCCGGGATGCGGCTGCTGAAGTAGCACGGGCGCAGGGGAGTTGCACTTCTATGGTCGTACGTCAAGATCATCTCTGTTCTTCTCGGCAAAGGATTCTTGTGGCACATAAATGCTCTTGGAAGCAAAGTCAAGCATTTGTGTCTGGTTTGAGTTTTCTATCTTTTATTCTGTGCGAGAAATTCGCCACTAGCACAGGCAGATAGGTGGGGAGCCTTGGGCTTCTATTTTTGTAGAATTATATTTAAAAGCCTTCTACGTAAATCCTCTGGGAAGAGTCTTGTCTTGCCCGCAACTCAAGCCGTGATCTTGTTTTTGAATAGATTTGGCTGCGTTGTTTTTCTGTTGGTTTTTTTTTTTTTCCCCTGCGTAAGAGCTTGAAATTGGGCAGCACTTAGCCTTGGGTGAGCGACGGCAGCAGACCCAACGCTGGGGAAGCCTGAGATAGGAGGCTGGAGGGGGGGGAGCGCCGATTCCCCCTCTCGGTAGGACCCCTCTGAGGCTTGTTAGCAGCAGACGCGTGAAGCCTCCGTTCTTGCCGAGCAGCGCGTTACCCCCAGCTCTCGTGGCGTTGACGGCTTGACGTCTGCCACGCACCACCCGACAGCCCAAGCTTGTTCCAGCCCGGGGAGGTTGAGGAAGGCTTGGCTGGAGCCGCTGATCTGGGATGCAGGCCGGCGCAGGGCTGTTGGAAGTAAGGGAGAGCAGAGAATCATAGAATTGTTTGGGTTGGCAAAGCCCTTGAAG
>BOSO01020560.1:0-21901 GCA_018403395.1 Gorsachius goisagi | reverse complement strand
CCCAAAACTGGACACAGTATTCAAGGTATGGCCTCACCAGCACCGAGTACAGGCGGACAATCACTTCCCTGCTCCTGCTGGTCACACTATTCCTGATACAAGCCAGGATGCCATTGGCCTTCTTGGCCACCTGGGAACACTGCTGGCTTATATTCAGTCAGCTGTCAAGCAGTACCCCCAGGTCCTTTTCCACCTGGCAGCTTTCCAGCCACTCTTCCCCAAGCCTGTAGCGCTGCATGGGGTTGTTGTGACCAAAGTGCAGGATCTGGCACTTGGCCTTGTTGAACCTCAGACAGTTGGCCTCGGCCCATTGATCCAGCCTGTCCAGGTCTCTCTGCAGAGCCCTTCTCCCCTCCACATTCTGTAGATTCCAGTTGTAGCAGGGCTGCATGCTTTTTATTAAACCATATGTATAAAGACCCTTTTTGGTTCATAAATTTAGAAAAGAAACGTGAGTGATTGCAGATGGAAAAAAAAAAAGAAAAAAATACTTGCTCTTTAGAATGCTTTCAGGGTTGAATTCATGATAGGATATTCAGATTCTCCAGGTGACATAAAATGTAAAGAAACAAAAAGAATTACTGTATGCATCTACAACATGGTACTGTTTTCCGATAAATCATATCTATATTCTGTGTATTCAGGTGTTGAAACTAAGAGTACAGCTTGGTGAATCTATGCTTTGATTTCACTTCCTACCCATCTGACAAGAATTCACGTCAGACAAGAATTCAAGCTATATAAAACTTCTTTGCTCCTTCTATCGATGTATGAGTTGTGTGTCGAGAAGCTAGATGTAAGCATAGGTAAACATGCATACAAACGTAACAGGAGATTTTGAAAGTTTATTACTTCCTTATATAATAAGGTGTCTATGTAATAAAGTGTGAACAAAATGGAAGGCTGGAATCAGTTTGCTATTGTATTCTTAAAAATATAATACAAATGCTACATGGTAGCTTATTTTTAAACCCATGTTCCCTTATATGCCATGCATATTAGCATGTTGGTTGCACAATGTCTGGAAGTTGAAGGCAGATGAATTCAGATAGATGGAAGAAAGGTAAAAGTTACAAATTTTTGGTATAACTAACTTAAAAAGTTAGTCTTGCCATCAGGTGCAGCACAGGCTGGCAGGCCCCTGCGGGCACAGCCCCAGGATGGTCAGCAGGACCATGGGGACTGGGACAGGCTGACAAGCCAGGACATGGGCTTGTGGATGAGCGTGGCCCAACAGGGCCCAGGGCAGGGCTGTGGGGAGCTGGAGAACAGCCCTGCTTCAGCATCACTGGGACACAGGCTGATGTCCCTGGGGGGTTGCCATGGGGTCCTGGGCTGTGGGCAGGTGGGGGGACTCCGGGGGTGTGGGGTGCAGACAAGCTCAGTGAGGTCTGTAGTGTCAGCAGGACCCCAACATTTTCTGTAACTGGAATCTTTATTGCAATACTGGATTTTCAATATATTTTCTTTCTTTTTTTAAGGACACTTTAATTGGAATTTAATAAGGATTATTTGATAAAGCTAAGCTGATAAAGATAAGCTTAAAGATAGAGTTTAAATATACTCTTTTTATGGATTAGATGTGATTAAATAACAACATTCTAGACTGATCTTAGATCTATAAATATGTAGATGGCATTCAAATTGAAATCTTCTAAGAAAATATAAATAAATTGGTATCTGCATTCAACTATCAATACCATAAAAGCTTCACTGCCTCAGGCACTGGAGATTTTGGAATTGCTTTCAGTGCAGACATTGTCCTTCTGCAAAGTGAGTATATGATAGATTTTCATCACAGTAACTAAGGTATGTGTGACTCAGTATCAGATTTCTACCTGGAAATGTTTGTTCCTTTCAAAGCAATCCTGATGACTCATGTTGTGTATTTAGTCTGTTAATATGTGTATTTGCCAGTATTCTTTAGCATTGATGTGCTAGTTCTTGACCAGGTCTTGCCAGAATTTGACAGAACTAGGAAGACTGACATCATTCTTCCTCCTCCATTAACACCAGTCACTGTAGTTGGCATGCTCCCACATGCATTACTGGTCCAGCTAAGAACCTTGGCAATTCCTTGGGCCCTTTTTCCTATCCATTCATATAATGACTGTAGTTGTAAGGTGCAGACCTTTAATAGCAGCAGAAGTCAAGGAAATTACTGTACAGCAGAAAAATTCATGATCTAAACAAAATTATTTTACGGTGCAACTGACTGTCACATTCAAATCCATGCTGGACCCTTATGAACCACCAGAAAAGTGTGAGTGAACACAATGTGGAAAAACATTTCTTATTAAAGTGTTTTATTAAAGTTGTTTCTGCTGGCTACTTTGCCATTCTCCACTCCCCCTTCAAATCAGTTTAAGATGGTAAACTAAGATATGAACTTGGTTTCAGCTCCCTTCTTGAAGATAAAGAAGTTAATTTGAATAAAGCACCTGTTATGATAATTGAGTTAAGTTCAACTCCTTTTTTTTCTGAACAGTAAAGTGAACACCTTTATTATTAGTATCTTACTACTGACATCAAAATTTTATATAAATGAAAGTTAAATAGTAGCTGTGCTCCATTAAAAGCTTATCTTTTAAAGTGTATGTGTATATTTGCATTACTCAGCTGTGTAACCTTACCATCATTATATAACCATGTAACATTGTATAGTACCAATACTAAATCATTGGTAAAAATGTCAGTTATCATTACAACCAACACTATTAGTTAATACAGAAAATTAAAATAAGTCCTATAGATTGTAAAAGCAAACACACAAACCAAGCAACAAATGATTAAACAAGAACTCAGAAGCTCCTTTAATTCTTTGGATCGAACTCAGAAGAGAAGATCCAAAATCAGAATTGCCGTCTCTTCCTTGCAATAGAAAACTTCCTCTTTTTTTTTCCTCTCACAAATAAGATATTTTCTTTCTTTTTTTTTTTCTGTGTTGAGTAAATCACATTTATGACATATTGTAGTGTCAATAAATAGATGTGTCAGTATTCATGTTCTTCCTGGAAAGGCTGGCTTAGTCATTATTTATGATAAATAAAGACATTTGTGCAAAATAAATGCAACTTTCTTGGGACAAACTGCACTGCAGAATTTAATTTTCTATTTTGTTTCCCCATTATAGAATACATGTTAGGCTGTTGTATTAGGTTTGCATGGCAAGGTCCTGGTAGTGGGGGGGCTACAAGGGTGGCTTCTGTGAGAAATTGCTAGAAGCTTCCCCCATGTCTAATAGAGCCAATGCCAGCTGGCTCCAAGACAGACCTGCCACTGGCCAAGGCCAAGCCCATCAGTGATGGTGGTAACACCTCTGTGATAATGTATTTAACAAGGAGGAAAAAACCCAACAACTGCTGAACAGCAACGGCAGATGGAAAGAGTGAGAATCTGTGAGAGGAACAACTCTGCATACACCAAGGCCAGTGAAGAAAGAGGGGGAGGAGGTGCTCCAGGCACCAGAGCAGGGATTCCCCTGCAGCCCCTGGTGCAGCCCATGGTGAGGCAGGCTGTCCCCTGCAGCCCATGGAGGCCCACAGGGGAGCAGATACCTGCCTGTAGCCTGTGGAGGACCCCAAGCAGGAGCAGATAGATGCCCAAAGGAGGCTATGACCCCATGGGATGCCTGTGCTGGAGAAGGCTCCTGGCAGGACCTGTGGACTCATGGAGAGAGGAGCCCATAGTGGAGCAAGTTTTCTGGCAGGACTTGTGACCCCACAGGATCACAAGATGCTAGAGCATTCTGTTCTTGAAGGACTACACCCCACGGAAGGGACCCATGATAGAGCAGTTTGTGAAGAAATGCAGCACGTGGGAAGGACTGATGTTAGAGAAGTTCGTGGAGGACTGTCTCCCGTGGGAGGGACACCACACTGGAGCAGGGGAAGAGTGTGAGGAGTCCTTCTCCTGGGGAGGAAGGAGTGGCAGAAACAATGTGTGATGAACTGACCACAACCCCCATTTCCTGTCCCCCTGCACTGCTGGAGGGGGAGGAGGTAGAGAATTTGGGACTAAAGTTGACCACAGGAAGAAGGGAGAAGTGTAGGGAAGGTGTTTTAAGATATAGATTTTATTTCTCATATTCCTACTCTGATTTGATTGGTGATAATCTAAATTAATTTTTCCCCAAGACAAGTCTGTTTTGCCAGTGATGGTAACTGATGAGTGATCTCCCTGTCCTCACCTCAACCCATGAGCCTTTCATTATATTTTCTCTCCCTCGTCCAACTTACTTAGAAGGAGCACTGTGGCTTTGGTGGGCACCTGGCATCCAGACAGGGTCAACCCACCACAGGTTTGAATACTACAACTGACTTTCCTGCCATCCCAGCATTTTCTTTCTATAACCAAGGTAACTCTCTAGGTTGAATTTCATGTTTTTTACAACTGCATGCATGACGACTTAGTTTTGTATGTTTAATGCCACATTCATGGGTAAAGATGCAGTTCCTTCTCCTAAATGAGTTGGTATAAATTATCCCTTGCAAGCCCCTATTGGAGTGAACTTCTGTTCTAAAAACTTAATGCAAGATAAAGTCCCTAAAAATGTTACCTTTTCATTGTCTGATTGCTACAACAGTAATAGTTGCAGAACAGAGCTTGATTCTAAGGAAATATTAAGCTATGTCATAACAAATACCATCATCCATGTTTCCAAAATGAAATGAGCTGTCCAGGACACACAGAGGCACAGCAGCTGAACTGAACATCAGAAACTGAGTCTTTCAGCACCTCTATGGAAAGCAATTCATTAAAGTTGATTATTCTCAAAACAGATCTCTCATGCAAAAAGCTACAAGGAACTTCTTAAATTAGAGAAATACAAGTAAGAAGCTTCACTGACATTTTTTCCCTTCCTTTGTGTGATATATATGCTCCATTAAATCTTGTGTGAAAATCAGCAGCACATTACCTGAACAAAATGTTATGCTTTTTTACTTCAGACATTATTAGCTTTTAAAATATCTGCATTTCAAAAAAAGGACAGTTTATTGAGACTGCCCTCTCCCCTCCCGCTGTGTTTTGTGTTGTCCTTATTTCTTTGTTCAGTAGTTGGTTTTACTTTTACTTATTAGTGGAAGCCATATATATATATATATTTATATATATATATTTAAGCTTATACACTTACCTAGTTTTTTTTTTCCTGTGTGTGCCTATGTGTTCATGTGTGTATACTTAAAATGAACATATATATTTGATCAGATTAGCGTTGAAAACTCTGTTAGTAAATTTGGAAAGCTCCATTGATATTTGATATAGTTTTGGTACATTGTTTCATAAATACAGGTAAAATTTAACATTTATTTGAAACCATCATGCTGAGATCCAGTCCCACCACTGCTGGTAGTAAGTCTTTACATGTGATCTTGCTTTTTGATTATGCTGGAGTTATATTAAGGAGAAAACTGCAGGCAACCATTCTAGTCTGTTCACTTGAATACAATTTATTTACTGCTTTCCTGCATGCCTTGTCCATCATTTAATCTGAGTTTCTAAGAGAATTAGTCTTGAGTCTAGTAGGATTTCAGATTTTTACCTTCTAAATTATTAGAGTAAACACAAGCAAGACTGAAAAGGGAGAAGAAACAACTATAGGACTCTTGCTTCCTTTTATTCTTCAGGGAAAGGTACATTCAGTGCAATGAATAAAACTATCTTTCATTTGGAAATACTGCTTTATAGGCAATGCAGAGTACTTTATATATGAAGATGGGTAAACTAACGCTCTTTAAGATGGAATATCCTGAAGTGTTAGGTTTTTAAGGTCCTAGAATTTTACAAAGGCATCTGGGATTTGAAATATGATTAAATATAAAGCACAGCACAAAATGAGAAGAAACTTTCATTACCAGAGCAACCTATAAAACCAAGTGAATATTTAAAATTAGTTTATAGTTTGAGATACTAGAAGAGTAATGTTACCCTCCCCTCCCCAAATGCAAAAATTATATTTACCAGTAGTACACTTAAGGTTAAGACATAGTTTCTAGAAAATTGTTCTGAACCAAGTAGGAGGCAGAAGACAAAAAGAAAAAAAAAAAGAAAAAAAAAAAAAGAAAAAAACCAAAAAGAAATACCACATTTTCCAAGGTAACACATACCCCTTGTAGAGGACATTGTACAAAGATCTAATAAATCTCCAAAGGTTCTCCTAAGAGACCCCTAATTTTTACAGTATTATGCACAGCTGGAGAGGACCTGCAGACTCACTGGGCTGAGTTTCCATCAATTGCCAGCAACCTATTAATAAACCCTTTCATCAATACATACAAAATGCAGTTAGTCTTTTTGCCTCTGTTACTGCATGGGAAAGTTCTTCCAGAATCCATATACTTTAAGATTTTTAACTTCCATTTTCTCATCCAAATTTTTTCTCAGTTGGTGAATATTTGTTTGCTTTTCTGCCATAATTGCCCTTTAGGTTAAATATATGTTGTTCTTGATCTCTGGTAACTATTTCTGTTAAGCTACGTAATAAAAAGCTTGTCTCCCTGCACATGAAGAAGCACAGAGGCACAGGGCAGGTGCAGTGTATTGGGTACAGGTGCCAAGGTGTTGCTAGTCTGGGGGATGCAGGGGTGGCGTCTGTGAGGAGAGGCCAGGGCTGCCCTGTGCCAGACACAGCTGGTTCCAGACAGCTCTGTCAGACCCATCCCAGGGCACAACTGAGCTCCTCAGCCAAGATGCTAGCACCTCTGGGAAAATGTATTTAAGAAAGGCCGAAAATGCTATACAGTAGAGAGAAGTGAGGGGAAAGAGTGTGAGAAACAGTTCTGCAGATACCAAGGCAAGATGAGGGGGAGGAGGAGCTCCAAGTGCTGAAGCAGAGAATCTCCTATTGCTTCTGGAGGAGACTAGAGTGGAGCAAGCATTTCCCTGTAGCCTGTGCTAGAGCAGGTGGATATATATCCCATGAAAGGACCCTATGCTAGAACATGGGAAAAGTGTGAGGAGGAAGGAGAGGCAGAGGAGTTGTTCTGGTCTGACTGCAGTCCCCCATTTGTTGAGGTGTACAGGAAGAATATTTTGGAATTACATAAGACTTACGATGAGATGTTTAGATGAGGAACAAAAGCCAGAAAAGGAAGGGATCAAAGTGGTTTGGGTGATGAGCAAATGTGGGAAAGCAGAAAACAGACAAAAGGGGTCAGCTGTGTGTAAGCAGTTTGCTGGGCAGTATTTGGGAATGTACTGGCTTGTGTGGCCATCTCCTGTGCCTGATCATCTCAGCCTGTCCTGTCTGATTAAATTCTACTTTTAACTCTTTTTCTGAGTGAGCAACTCTCTGGTGTGTGCATGTGTGTGGGTCTGGGTGCCAGCAACTGGTCTTGGACCACAGGTTGGAGGGCTCCTGTGTCCATGGTGCCAAAAAACAGAGAAACCAGACTGAGTGGACTTAAGTTCTACCTGGAGTAGCCAGGGATATGTGTATCTTTAAGGGTGAGACCATGGGAGGAGATAGCTGCCCAAGTCTCTGTGCAGGAGACAATTGGGAAGAGCAAGGATCCATGCCCAGCTGCTGTTGGATGGACTGTGTGTCTACACCAGTTACTGCAGGGATCCACAGCATGTGTGTGGTGTGGGGGGAGGAGGGGTCTAGTGTGCAAGGGGGGCTGTACCAGCAAACAGAGTGGGGCCTTGTATGCCCATGTAACAAAAACTGGGGAGACTGGGATTCAGGGGTAGCTACCGAGCGGACTGACTATCTGAGCTCAGCTACTGCAGAGATCCACTTTGCATATATGTGTATATATTCCCAGTAAGGCACCTTCATCCTGGTCAAGCAGAGAAGTGAGCATGATGGGGTAGTTGGTTCTGTGTGTGTCTGTGTGAGTGCTCTGTGTGGCTGTCTGTGTTGATTTGTGTGGCCACAAATACACATACATTTATATACATATATGTATAGGAATATGTGTGTCTGTGTCTCTGTGCTTACAGTAGGCACACACCTGCAAACACATGCTCAGCCTCACTATGGGTTGGATCTGGCAACATGAAGCTGCATCAGCCTCTACTCCATTGGGCTACATTTACATTCTATTTTCTCATAATTTCTCTTGTCTTTATTTTCCTAGAATGAAAGAAAAAAAAAAAAAGAAAATGTTCTTTTAGCGTTTCTTATTTCACAGTTGTGAGCATTACAGCAGAACTTAGAAACAGGAATTGAAGAATAGGGTGGGGTGTAGACCTGGGAAACTTCACAACTGTTGGGGAAGACATATCCAAACCCATAACTCGTAATTCAGATGCAGTGCAAACAGTTATGTTTCAATCGAGCAGATAACTCAACCTCTATTGGGTTCCAGTTCTGCCTAACTTTTATATTGTTCATAAGCAAGGACGGAACACATCCTAGGATGAAATCTCAGACCATAGTATGGTATTCTACCATGAGCACTTTGATGAGGTCTTGAAGCACTGGGCACTAGTAGGCTTGTCACAGTACATCTCGTCTGATTCCTTCAAAACAGATTAGGAACACTAAAGGATTAGCCTGAGTTACACCCAGGATAAAATGAAAATTCTTGATTGCTAAGAAAGTTTGTTGTCAGACTTCAATTGGTAATATGTAACTGTGCCTATGGTACTTCTGAATTCAAAGTGGTTCTTGTGCAGGCAGCCACTTCCCACGAGTCCTGATTTTATAGCAGAGGTGTTTTTTTATTAAACTCCAGTTACTCCTCCTCATATTTTGTAGTATTGATTTTTAC
Source organism: Gorsachius goisagi (assembly GCA_018403395.1). Taxonomy (NCBI): domain Eukaryota; kingdom Metazoa; phylum Chordata; class Aves; order Pelecaniformes; family Ardeidae; genus Gorsachius; species Gorsachius goisagi. The sequence goes on along the minus strand of BOSO01020560.1, from coordinate 13,181 downwards.
TTCATGTTTATTAGTGTGTTCTTCAAGGTAAATTCTCACTTCCTAGCCAGCATTCTGATTCTCTTTGATACATTCAGTTTTCTTCAGCTTTGCATCACAAATAAATTTCCTGTGCACATTTTTTTTTTTTTCCTCCCAAAAAATAATTTATGAAACTATTAAACAGAATCGGTCTTGGGGCTGATTTTGCTTGAATACCTCTAGTACCCTCTGTCTGCAGCATATCCTCCATCTCATAAGCCACTTGTATCATATAATTTTCTTACCCGTTCTAGGCTTCTCTAAAATAGCTAGTGTGATATCCCATGTTTTACTACACGAAATGATGTAATAAAGCTAGATTAGCAACTTTTCTGTGTTCCTATTTTCTGTAAAATTTCTGATAAAGAAAACAATCAAGCTCACCATTATATACTTGCAATAAATCCAAGTGCATTTTTATGTTTTCCCTTTGTAGTGTAGATATTATGGAAGACTTGGCCATACATAGTGATCATTAATTGAAGAAACTGGTGTTAAAGTGTAGAATGGAAGAAAATAAGTCTGGTTTTAAAATAAGGCACCATTCAATTAGGGAAATAATTTAATTAATTAAAGTAGCATATGTTAAAGACAATCACTATTGAAAAAAGCAACATAATAACATATATTAATTATAGTATTAGATAACATTTTGGCTAAAACAAAGAGAATAGGAGAATAACTTGATTATTAAGCTTATTTTGTATAGCTCTTACATAATTCATAGTAAGTGAATAGAAGCAGTAACGTAAAACTAAGCATCAGTAGAGCAAAGTATATAGAAATGGAGACTCTGAGGACGAGACATTAATTTTGCTAAATTAATTATACTCTGTGGTGAGCATTCTCCCATCCAAGAAAATACTTAACACATCAAAAGCTAATCAGAAGCAGTCCATTGTCCTGTGAGTAACATAATGCATTAATGTTTTATGCTGGAAAATGTCTCAGGGTACATAGAAACTATGAGGACTGAAGTAAAGTATTTCAATGATAAAACAGAAAGTTATACAGGCTCATGGCCATAAATGTACTAATCTAGAATCTATATTTTTATTTATTGAAGTTGGTCAGACAATGATGCCCTTTGCTAAACTGAGTATTCTGACAGCTCATTAAGAAGAGAAACCATAACAAACAATTTGATGAGATATTTTTTATAGTCTATGAAGGAGTAACAACCTTGACAAATGAAATAAAAAAGCAATCAAGGGAAACAATTTGAACATTTCTAACAGTGGGTAACTGCCATAAAAGCAGAATAAAATTATTTGGGCCATGTATAAACATGGTGTAAAGGAATACAGCTTTGAATGCAATAAAGTATCTTCATTTTCCTATTAGTTTTGAGTTTAATCTAATCCCTTTTCCAATTTACTAAATATCATTGAAACACCAGTCATATAACAAATAGTCTGTAATGTCTCTACATGTTATAGCATGGATGTGTCTGATGCTTGACTCTGATAGCTGTGGCTATCCCACTATGGTCTTTGATTATATTAATTTAAATGGAGCAATGTTATAAAAATAACAAAATATCTTTGCAAATTGCCTTCAGACCTAGTACGCTATCAGCACTCCTATGAGTCTCAGAGAAATGGATTCAATTAACAGATTGTCATGAAAGGCAAAAGTATTTTTATCAAGAATTGCTTTAAGAACCTAAGATTGACTACCCTTAAACTTTGAATAGTGTATGTCTGCCATGACTTCAGATATCTGAAAATCTGGGGCTTTTAATTTGGTTGCTCACACACAGGTGCCTAGAAACATTTAAGATAGCTACATATCCCACCTCACATCCAGTTCTTTCAGAACAACAGAAATTGTCCTTACATTCTTTTTCATATGCCCTCAAGAACATCTCAGACACCCTACAGAATTTCAACTGGAATTAGACCTTTATGTGTGGATATTAGCAGTGGGTTCTGAGGTCTACTTTTGTAATAACCATCTTAGACTCCTCTTAGAGTCAGCAGGAGAAATAAAGACTCCATATGGCAATTGATATAATTTTAAGTTCTGATCTAAACCCAGGTTAATTTCCTCAAGAGATTACCAATCTTTCTGTTAAATGTCTAGAGTCAAGGAAGACAAATCCTGCCTGCCCCAAGAGTCTACATTAATTCTGAAGGCAGAATTTACTCACTAGATCCTTTAACCCTTACAACACCGAGGAGGACTGCATTAGTCTACCTTCACATAATAATGATAAAAATACCACGATGAAAGAAGAGTCTATGTTTTCATATCCACAGTAGGATCTTTTCTTAAATACCATAGAAAACAATTTTGCATTGCTAGAGGGAAATGGGAAATTATCACAGAAATTAGTCTAACAAACAACTGAAGAATATTCTTGAATTCAGAGTTAAAATTTTATAGTATATACCTATTCAGTGAACCACAGCAAATTGCCACAACTAATTAATATGAAGGTGAACAGATTTTCTTCAGGCTGTTCAAGTTTGCATTAGAACTATGTGTTTGATTGTCATATTGCATATGTTAATATTTTAGCATTATAGTGTTAGACTGGATTTCTCCATATCCATCATAAATGCAACACCTTAATGTTAGCAGTTTGAATCTGATTATAGCTGTGACATATTTTATTAGTCTCCTTATCTACAGATGCAAAAATAAGGGAAATATCAATTTTAATTTAATTTATGCCTTAAGAAGGTTTTGATTTACTGTTAAAAGTTTGTAATGATCTATTACTGTCCTGTTACCTGTAAGGTCTTAGTGCTAAATCTGGTCTGGAGAACAGAAGTTTCCTGCCTGAGGTTATTACTGCCACATCAATACTGACTGCAGGTGGAGAGTTAAGGCAAAAAGGGGTGTGGAGGAGGGCAGAGAGTAGGCAAGGAATGGGCAGGACATTCTAAGCCTCATTAGTAAAGTAGGTGATGAAAGTGCCATTTAGTAAGAACAGTACAAGCAACAGAGAAATGATAATTTAAGGCAGAGAGTGAAATTTGCACTGGAGGAATTATAAAATGATTCCACCAAACTGGGATCAAATGTGATCAGTGTAACTCTATTTCCATGAATCTTTTGTTATATCTATTCTGTACAATGGAACATAGAATGTATTCTTTTCAGTAAAATTGACAACTGAGTCCTGTCCACAGCAACATAGGACTGTAATATTTTGGGCACAGAAATAGTATACTTGAATTCATACAACATTTTGCTCATGTAAATGCTGCTTCTGGACAGACCTTGGCGTGAACCTCAGCGTTCGACTAAAACTCCATCAGCACTTCAGGTTCTAGGCTTATGCATATATATGTAGGAAAATGTATACTATGTACACCTTAATCACACAATTGGTAAAAGTTCAATACAATGAAATATTTTCATAATGTTGATACCGAAGGATTTACAGATGATATTTTCAACAGTATTAATTATAAAACATACATGACTTACATTTTTTGAAGCAATTTAGTTTCATGTTTGTTTTTCACTTCTGTTATATAAGAAAAACAGGTTAATATGGTTCACACTTAACATTTACACTATTCGTCTTATTTGAATTAGCTTTGCTGAATGTGACCTGTTAGGATATCAGAACCAGCCTGCTGTATAAAATGAGTGAAACATATTCTGCAGTATTCATGGTCTCAATTAGTACATCAGACTGCTTAAAATAAGAGCCATGAGCACACTAGCCTCCTGTTAACACACGAGACTTTGGATACACTATTTGGATATGTCTCCTAGTTTAGAAAAGTCTGGTATATTTAGGTTCCTAAGTCACCTTCTACCTGTGCCTGAACTTGTAACTACAAATTCATTATCTGCACAGGTCTTTAAGACAACCAAGCAATAGAAAGGTTAACCCCACATGATGAACAAAAAATGTTCAAATTGTCTACAAGGGAAGATTTATAGTGGGGTCATCTCTCTCTCTCTCTGGAATTAGATTTTCAGTCTTTGTAAGTGATCTGGACAGACTGGAGAGGCTGTCATTGTTATCTGACTCCAAATTAAGCTGGACATCCAAGACGATAGAAGGAAGTCTATGTAATGATGTCTACACTATGACATAAAGGAGGGCCAAGGTCTGTTTCCTGGCCTAAGATGGACAGCCCATGTCCATTCTGCTTAGGGATAACCCTCTGTAAATAGATTTACTTTGCAGGGGGGAGGGGAGGACCCAAAACACAACAAAAAGGCTGTTTTCAAAGTGGGACAAAGGACTGAACCAGCAAATAAACTTTGCAGCTGGTCAGTGGTGTAATGCTGGAGCTCAATCCCTGATCCTCAGTTATTTAGCTCCACAAGTATACTGCTTAACACTTTTTCAAGGGAACACTGTACCTGTATCTATCACCCATGGAAGGTGCATTGCTATACTTTCTTTCAGTGCATAGGCCATCCCAGGGCTGTCTCTGACCTCGGTTTCCCTCACCCGGCCTGATTCTCACCCCCACCCACAGACTGACAGCTTGGCCCAGCCTCGGCACATTCCCAACCCCAGGAAGATACCTGATGTTCTAGGGTGGAAGCTGACCCCAGCTGCCTTCTCAGCCTGCCCTGAACCCTCTCTGGAGGTGGTGGGAACAGGCCCTGGCTGGTGAGGCCCCCATCCTGCTGGCTGCAGTGGGTAGTTCTGTGGCTTCCAGTGCCCCAGCACTGTGCCCTGACAATGTCATAAAGACTTAATAAGCAGATAAAAGAACCTGATATTTCTTAAGAAACCAACCAAAAGCTATGTCTCTGGCTGTCTTGCTACTTCCTAATAAACATAAAGGAGATATTGTTGATATAAACAAATGTTCTGGCTACAAAATAAAAGACAATCCAAGCAACAAACAGGTTTGTGGTCTGTTGGCTCACAGGATAGTAATAAATTACTTGACATCCAATAACTCCTGCAGTATCCCAGTAGCTGATACTATGTCCCATATTGTTTAGTGAAGATGAATCCACCATCCACAAATTTTGAATAATGCTAAAACTAAGGGAAGTTACTGTTTTGCTGAATCATAGAGTTTCAGTCTAAAGGAATGTTGACAAACTTGAGGACTGTGCCATCAGAAGCACATAGATGTTCAACATGAATTGCAAAGTTCTGCACCTTGGATAGAGTGACCATCTGCATGAGTACAGGTTGGGAACAAAATGGCTGAATAACAGCTTTGCTGAAAATGACCTCAGTGTTACTGCAGACACCAAGCTAAATGTTAAACCCAAAGTATACTTTCATTGCAGATACACCGAAGTGTATAGTGAGCTACATTAGAAGGAGGAGAAGCAAAGCTGAGGGGAATTATTATGTCTCTCATCTTAGCAGAAGATGGAGAAGCTACATTTGAAATACTGTGTCCAGTTTTATTTTACCTGGTCCCACCACAAAAATACCTCAAAAAGAAAGCTGATAAATTGAGCAGGGTATAGTGGACAGCTACCAAGATGGTCAGAGTCCTAGAGCATGATCTTTGAAGCAATGTTGAAGGAACTGGGCTTGTTTAGACTGGTAAAGTGAAGGCTGATGACCTGTCATCACAATTATTTGAAGGGCAGTTACAAAGATAACAGGGACAAATTCTTTGCAGCAGTGGCAGATGACACAGCAGTGGCCAAAAGCCAGAAGTTGCTGGTTTGGAGGTTGAGTTTAGACATCAGGAAAAACCTTTTCACTTGACAAAAATTTCTTCACTGTAAAAGGTTTTCCAGAGGGGCTGCAGAAAAAACATGCCTATGGAGTTTTTCATACTTCAGATAGACAAAGACATGGCGGATCTGATTTAGTCTTGATGGTAATCCTGCTTTGAGAATGGTGCTGGACAAGGCATCTCTAGAAGCCTTTTCAAGTGATTCCAACTTTTATAGATGATAAACTCTAAGGTCAGAATAACCTTTTTATTCTAAGTTATTAAATTTTTAAGATTATTTTATTATTTTACTATTTTAAAATTACTATCTCAGAATAGGGAAAATATTAAGGATTTTTTTTCTCATTCTTATTTTTGAGTTGCAAACAAGGTTATTATTTTTTTTACTTAGCAATAGGCAGGACTGAGGTAAAAGGGGTGGGGGGGTGGGGGTGGGGCGATCCCAGTCCACTATAGCTTCAAAGGTATTTTTAAGCTTATTCTTAAAATTATATAATTCATCCTAACCAGAACCAATGGACACAAAATTGAAATAAAATGTTTGCATGTGGAAACAGACTGATCATTCCTTTTAACCCTAAACTTTATTCCAGAGTTACCACATATAGAAGACTACTTTGTTCATGATTTTCTAAATGAGACAAATATCAGATATGTATGTGTGTGTGCGTAATTCTCAAGATTAGGAAGAAAGAAGTCACAGCAGCATCTCCTTTGTAAGCACTTCATCTTTTGATCATGTTTCTATATATTTTTTCTGAAATATCTTAAATCTAATGGCTCTGCATTATATCTGTTGACTCAGGCGCTCTGTTAGGGTCAAGAAGTGCAGTGGAAAAGAAGTTGTGAAATCTGTTTCATTTCATTTTTTGGGGCTTTGCTTTTCTTACTGTGACTTCACTTTAAAATAATAAACGTTAAAAGTTCGCATATTCTGGGAATTCAGTACAATTTTTATTTTGTTGTTAAAGTTTATATTTCAATATAAAAATATGTTATAAATAATACAGAAAAAGCAGAGTGAATGAGTGTATGGAAAATGCAGAACATTGGATGCACAGCTCAGGGTCATAGAGTCCTACAAAATACTAATTCATATGTGATGAAGCATCTGTTTTTCTTATCTTCAAAAAAAACCCCCCCAAAATTAGTTTAGTCAGCTACCTCATCTGAATTTTCAGTATACCAAATCAAACTACAAACTGAGTCTCCTTGCTTGACATTTGTGAACTGTACTTCAAAATGGAAAAAACTTAAGTTTTAGAAAGTCATCTACACCATATCTAATAAATATGCAGGGAATGAAAACATAGTTATATAAAAATATAACTAGAGTGACATGCTTATTTCGATAAAGAGATAAAAAGCCCAAGACAAAAGTCTAGTTTTTACATTTCTCATTTAAATTATTATTGAATTCAAATTCAAACCTTCCCACAGAATGAGAAACAAACAAAAAAACCCAAGGCAGACTAAATCCTTAGGCAAAATCTTATTGGCACAGAAAAGATGGCTTGAAATTTCTGACAACTCTCAGCAAAGGAGGGACATTAAGCTTCTGAGATTTCCAGAGGGAATGTGAAGTCCTCACACTATCTTTTTCATGGAAAACTTCACCTGTAGTTCAGTCACACAACTTGAAAGACTATCTAATCTGGATCAGAAATGCCATAGGATTCCCACATCAAGGCCATTTGTGAGTAACAGTGTAGGAGGGACCACGATTTTGACCTTACTGTACACCTCGGACAAGGATAGAATACTACAGGCAGTAGGGAAAAATGAAGAGGTTATGTTTGAGGGCATGAAGATATTATTCTTTCTTGATGTAGGTCCAACCTCAGTTAAAAGAAGAGAACTGAATAAGAATTAAAAGGCTTCCTTGAAAGGAGAGGTTATGGTCACAGTGCTCTGTCTTGCAAACTGAGAGTAACTTGTAATAACTGCAGACTGGCTGAGTAAAATGGCAGCAAATAAGCTTTCATACAAAGTCAGATAAAAAAGCACCTAGGAAGACCCTGAAAGTAAAGACTGTGGAGAATGAATACGTTGCTGTTTGGGCCTGCTTGCATGTGTAGTTTTACATGGTCTTCAAACTTCTTATGTTCTGTTGCAACCTTTATTCAGAATGTCCTGCTAAGTCTAAAACCACTGCAGTCTTAAACAAGAAGGTAAAGGTCTTATGTTAAATATATAGAATCTGCTTTGGTAGATATCATTCTCTAAAGATAGTATTGGTAATGGATTTTAGAAAGTCTCCTTGTTCTGATATGTACAGCAATAGGAAATAAGGATGGAGAAAAATTGTTTTGTTGCTTTGTCTTCTTTTTTAACCAATTAACTGAATATAAATCTACTATATTTTTAAATACTTTTTCTTCTGCTATGAGAAGCCAAGCTGACAAAAAGCCTCTCCACATAGTGATCTTGATTTTTTTCCTCCCCCAATGTCAAGCAAGTATTGGCTTTAAGCTAACTTCAAATGTTCATAAAACTCCTTTTAATACCTGTAAGAGCAGCTCTTAAATGTATCATGTTAATAAGTATTTAATCTTCTATTTTTGTTGTTTTTCTCCAAATCATTCTAACTATTTCTATTTTTCTAGTAGATAAAATAACATTTGTAATGTTTCATAAGCAACTTCCATGTAAATATTTTAGACATTTCTGTTCCTGATACAATTGCATATATATTCCAAAACTTATAGTTCTCTATTCTGCCACAAAGGCATAATAAACTCACATTCATTGTGCTACCAACCATTACATCTACATCTTCCATAATTGTGCTTTTTTTCTAGTCCTTTTTTTTTTATTCTTCCAAATTATTATTTTTTTTCCAAAAGGAAAGCCATTTTATTTTAATTGTAGTTGTGTTTTGTATCTTTTTCATGTTTTAACTGACCTTTAGTAGACCTTGTAACTTTCAATCCACTTGGGTCAGGGCAACCCCCAGTATTAATACAGGCTGGGGCAAGAAAGGGTTAAGAGCAGCCCTACCGAGAGGGACTTGGGAGTACTGATGGATGAAAAGCTGGACATGAGCCAGCAATGTGTGCTGGCAGCCCAAAAGGCCAACCATACCCTGGGCTGCATCAGGAGAAGCATGGCCAGCAGGTCAAGGGAGGTAAGTGCCCCTCTACTCTAATCTGGTGAGTCCTTACCTGGAGTACTGCGTTCAGCTCTGGAGCCCTCAGCACAAGAAGGACATGGAACTGTTGGAGTGGGTCCAGAGGAGGGCTACTAAAATGATACAAGGGCTGGAGCACCTCTCTTATGAGGACAGGCTGAGGGGAGACCTGATTGTGGCCTTTCAGTACCTAAAGGGGGCCTATAGGAAAGATGGGGAAAATCTTTTTAGTAGGGCCAGCTGTGTCAGGACAAGAGGGAATGGTTTTAAACTAAAACAGGGTAGGTTTAGACTGGATCTAAGGAAGAAATTCTTTACAATGAGGGTAGTGAAACTCTGGAATGGGTTGCCCAGAGAGGTAGTGGAGGCCCCATCCCTGGAAACATTCAAGGACAGGTTGGACGGGGCTCTGGGCAACCTGATCTAGTTAGTGGTGTCCCTGCTCACTGCAGGGGGGTTGGACTAGATGACCTCTAGGGGTCCCTTCCAACCCAAAACATTCTATGATTCTATGATTTAGCAATATGCTTTCTTATGCTCTTCCAAACATTTTTCAGGTCACACACTTTTTAACATCAAAGATTACTTAAATTAAATCTGCGAGTTAGGTAAGAATGAAGTATGTTAAGCTATTTAAATACAAATATCCTATAATTACAGAGAACCATATTTTGTCCTGAGGACAGGAAAAAAAAAAGTTTTATGTTTTCTAACCATCAAAATCGTCCTCTCTGTAAACAATAAACAACTACATGGTAATAGACAAGCAATCAAATTATAAAGTTCTTTACAATTTTTTACAAGCAATGCTTCTTTAAAAATAATGAAAAATTTTTAAAGTCTGCATTAGATAATTAGCTACATACATTAACTAAAGAATATCAAGAATCATTTTCTCTTACAAATATTTTTTGGGAAAAAATACTGAGGAGAGGTGATTATTGCTACTGAATGTGAAAATTCTTTTTTATAATTCAGTATTATAGATAGTATTAAAAGTGTAATTAAAAGCATATAATAATAACATAATATACTACTAATAATACTGAGTAAAATCTGTAGAAACCTGTAAACAATGTTGTCTTGTATTATCCTTGGCTTCTAATTAGAATATGTGTGATGGAAGAAACTTTATGGAAAACAATAATACAGTGATGTTCACTAATAAGTTAGAATCTAGAGAAAATCCACTGAGAAATTACGAGATGACAGAATACCTCAAACTTGTATATGATGCTGAATATTTCAAGAGAGTGCTCACATTGTTGTTATCCATGGGACAATTACTTTGTTCCCTGGCTAATGGTTCAACCATATGTCCATTTCAGCTGTTTGTAATCAAGTAAATATGTCTTTTATACCAGGAATTTATCAAGTAGACCTGATTCGAGTTTTAAACAATTTTTCTCTGAATAGGAGAACTCTTCTTTTTTATTTCCTTTCACTATATAGAAGTTAAAGCAGATCATAGATTCTCAGAAAAGACAGTACTAACCTATCAAATCACCCAGTATTTGTTAGGATCAGTTCCTGAAAATACATTGGGAAATTACTTTCTTAAAAGCTGTTATATATAAAAAAACTAGCTAAACTGAAAAGACTGAAGTAATTACTTGAAATTCATTTATTTAATCCAATATTATATTCATTCCAGTCATTAAGTCAATTTTTATAAGGGAGAGAGAATATTAGAAAGGTAAAATTCTAATTTCATTAAACAAATATTAAATTACTTTCAAACCCAAGAGACAGTCTTTTCTTTTTCTTCTTTATGGTCTCTTTCATTAATTTCTAATCAAACACATTCTGTGAGGGTGCATTATAATAACTCATACTTTAATAAGAAAGTTTTAGTTTAAACAATTTTGCATCTAAATTTGCTGGGTAACGAGCCTGCTTAATGATAACAGACTGAATCAAAGATCATTGTGCTTAATGGAAAAACTAAAGTCTGTGGCAGAACCTAGACTGAATTCCATTTGCTTTGACCTTTTAAGTTGTATGTCCTGATGAAACAACAAAAAGTGCATCTTTAAAAATTAAGTTCAGAAATAAAATTTTTGACTATTTCAAGGAAAACTAAATAATTACAGGTGATCTTTTAATTCTTTTTTCTCACATATTAATATAATGAACCAGCATGTACTAATTTCCTATTAACATGATTGATTTTTAAATATAATGTGTTTGAATGCAGTATTTCATAGAGGATATTTTCTTTTGAGTAAGATTATTTTTCTAAGAATTGAAATATATTGCTTGGGTTTTAGCCTTGCAAAAGATGACATACTGGCCAAATTTTGGGTGTTTTAAAACAAGTATACTTAATTTAAAAAAAAATATTGTCATCAATTACTTAGAGTCTGTGTAGAGAGTAACAGTTTATGCTGGCTTTTGTTATCCTTTGTATTAATGGCACAGAAGCATTAAAAAATTCCCATAATAAAAACTGAGGAATACATGTCTTTTAAAGGATCTTTTCTGCACTGTGTTTTCTACCAATTTGGTAGGTGTTATGACATGAGGGATTCCAAAAGATGATCAGCTACTTGTTCTGCCCTGCAAACACACAGCACTGCTAAGAAAGTTCTCTCTCCACAGCTCACCCTACAATTATTTCAGAGAAATGTTACTATTTTATTTCTATATCTATTTTGACCTAACTAGAAGGAAAAAAAAAAGTAAAATTACAGAGATAATTAAATTATTTTTACACCATTAGAACACGAATGCTTTATTACTATGCATATTGAGAACTATGGACTATAGAAATAGCAACGTGAAAAATGGAATATAGCTGACTAAAGAATGTGGCAATACTTTGATAACATCTTATTTTTAAACATATCAGTGACTAAATTGGATTACATTGGGGAATTTTTATTGTATGTCTTGAGGTAAATTAAACACACATTTGTGCTTAAATATAGAGATTTAATGAGCAGTCATAGAATCACAGAATATTTTGGATTGGAAGGAATCTTCAAAAATCATCCATTCCAAACCCACTGTCATAGGCAGGGACATCCTTCACTAGATCAGGTTGCTCAAAGCCCCATCCAACCTGACCTTGAACACATCCAACAAAGAGGCATCCACAACTTCTCCAGGAAACCTTTTCCAATGCCTCACCACCCTCACTGTAAAAAATTTCTTCCCAGTCTAAATCAGTAGATTGCCCTTTGTCATGTCACTACAGGACCTGCTAAAATGTCTCTCTTCATCTTTCTTATAGGCCCACTTTAAGGTTTGAAAGGTTGTAGTCAGGTGCCACTGGAGCCTTCTCTTCTCCAGGCTAAAGAACCCCAACTCTCTCAGAGTTTCTTCATAGGAGAGGTGTTCCAGCCCTCTGATCATTTTTGTGGTCCTCCTCTGGACCTGCTCCAACAGGTCCATGTCTTTCCTGTGCTAAGGGTTCCAGAGACAGATGCAGTACTACAGATGGGGTGTCACGAGAGCAAAGGGGCAGAATGCGCTCCCTCAACCTGCTGGTCATGCTTCTTTTGATGCACCCCAGGATATGGCTGGCTTTCTGAGCAGTGAGCACTACCACTTCATGTCCATTTTTTCATTCACCAGCATCCCCAAGTCCTTCTCTGCAGGCCTGCTCTCAATCCATTCACCTCCAGTCTGTATTGATATTGGGGATTTCCCTGATAGAGGTGGGGGATCTTGTTATTGCCTTTGTTGAACTTTACATAGGCACTGGACAGAGTCCTACTACCTCCATAAATGGTTCTGCAAGGACTCTGCAAAGACACATCATGAGCCAGTAACTTATACACACTTGCAACAACACTGACCCTATGAGCATCAGCATCAGGCACCTTAACTGGTGTCGATTTCTTCCCCCAGTGACAGTTCTGTTTACCAAAAAAAGGCACCTGAGGACTCATACTCCATGATTATTACAAGAAAACACTGCAGCATTTCTTATCTCATCAGAAAACTTCACCCCCTTATATGGAGTCATTCTCTCATTCTGTAGTTGAGCCTTCTTGCCCTCCATGCCAGATCATTCCTTGGTCACTGCTGCTGAGCAGTTACAACGTGAATTTTCCCTTCAATTCCTGAGAATACATATAGCTAACCTGAACACATATGAAAGTATTTCTTAGCTAGGCCATTTCAAAAGAATTAAGCATAGCATTAAAAACACTTTCACACACATATTAAAAAAAAATCACTTTTCCAAAGTATCATAGAATCATAGAAGGTTTCGGGTTGGAAGGGTCCCCTAGAGGTCATCTAGTCCAACCCCCCTGCAGTCAGAAGGGACACCGTTAACTAGATCAGGTTGCTCAGAGCCCCATCCAACCTGGCCTTGAATGTTTCCAGGGATGGGGCCTCCACTACCTCTCTGGGCAACCTGTTCCAGTGCTTTACCACCCTCATTG
>BOSO01020559.1:0-16798 GCA_018403395.1 Gorsachius goisagi | reverse complement strand
TGTTGAACAAACTTGCTGTTAGCAAACTAACCTTCCACTAAACAATCAGTGGCAAGAATCAGGAAGAAGGAAATAAGCCCAATATAGTAGATGCCCAGAGATTAATTACTGAACAACCAGTAAATTGTCAAGATTGTGGAAAGATGTTTTCTGAGTCCTAAGAAGGTAGAAAGTATAACAAAAAATGAAAGAAAAGAAGGGAGAAGAAGGACTATTAGTAAGAGTTAGCATCAATAAGTTATCCAGGTAAACTGTCAGTAATCTGTTGAAGAAAAGCAAGAGAGTATCATTCTTCCTAGAAACGTTATCAAAAGGGCTGGTACCACCAGGAGGCTGTGCTGTCAGAAAAAAGCTAGGAATCTGGCAGAGCAGCATTGCCTGGTCCTTGCACAGTCAGCTTGGGGACACGAACATTGGAAAGAGGCTGCAACAGTAATTCTTGTTGTAAACCGCAGGTCACTGCTCAAAAGACAGATATTCTTGTTGAGTAATAGGATACAGCACAGCACACACTGATGGCAGTGGTCAGTGTGGGTGTGCATATGCATTGCAGGACTTAATTTATGAAAATGTTTAAGCATAACCAAGCTGTTTTCACTCACTAACAGCCACATTTAATGGTGGAGAGCCTGTAACACAAAGTGTGAGAAGCCACAGAAATCACAACTGATATGTGTTATCTCTTGGTTTGACATGAGGCCTGCATAAATTTAAAAGACTTACATATAGTTGCTGCATATTAAATGGCATAGAAGTGGGCTGCATGATTGTTTTATTGCCATCTCTTCTCTACTACAACAGCGTGTGCTGGGCTTTCACTGCTGCCCTCTAGGGTAAATCTATGAAACCCCTTCTTTAAAATCCCTCTTCTTAGCAGTTGTGGGGTTTGGGGTTTTTTTTAATCAATGCAAAATTTATACCTAATGTTCAAAACTGATTCTTTCCTAATTTTTAAATTCTTAACTAGGATATCAATGTTTGCAACAAGTTTTTTGATTGTGTTCGTTGGCATGGACATTAATCTCCTGCCAACCTGCCATTTTTTAATTGCCTTTGCTGAGTTGCAGTGTATTTGGCTCCCCACAGTAACAACTAGGTTAACTGAAGTATTGCAAAGCATGACGAAAATATCAGAACGTACGACTTACCTGAGGCGTATTTCAGTGCATAATTATGGTACTACTATAGTGTATTGGAATTAGAAAGACTAGAGTATACATATGCCCACTAAGATTATAAGGTTTGAACAAAGAGGCAGATATAACTGTAGCTGGGGTTTCCTTTTTTTCCCCTCCTTTTTCCTGTTTGCCTTGATAGTAGAACTTGAATAACAGAGAAGTAGAATGCAAGTAATTTGTTTAAATTTTCTTTAAAATTGCCCAGAAACTATTTGTCATGGAACAAAAAACTGTCACATCATAAATCCACGGCATCATACACCACTTACCTCTAATGTGTACGTAATCAAGATTAAAGTTCTTCTAAACAATTATTCCTAAAATATATAGTAGAAAAATCTCCTCAGTTCCCCTGTTGTAATGACAATAATTTCTGACCTGTGGTAGCAATACAGGTATATATCTCATGTAAATTATTTTGACCTAGCCTAGTCCTTCTTCCTGCTGTGATGGTGAAAATTGCATAGACTTCAATATTAAGATGATTAAGCCCCACAGTTTAAAAGTGTTAGGTCTTGGGAAGAACAAATAACTCAGTAATCTTGACCAATCCCTTTCACTGTTTACCTGCAGAGCATGAGCTCAAACTCAGCAGCACCTAAAAACAATCTGAAAGTGATCCCCTGGGTACCACACAGACTCAGGAATTGGGCACAGCTGTGTGGCTGAAGACATCCACTCAACTGACAGCTTTGTGGGCAGAATTAAGAGAAAGAGTGCAGTCACTATAGGCAAGCGTAGGTCACTTTTATTTGCAGAGGTTCCAGAACAGACTGGAATGCACTGTTGTGATGCACAGGGAGTAGTTTTATGACTGCCACATGCCTGAACAAACAGAAGACACATCTAGATCTGCCGACTCAGCTCCTTTCATCAACGTAATATTCAGACTCATAATGCAGACTTCAGTAGCAAAAGCTCTGTTCTCGATATTAAATTTGTTTGGAGGTTATTCCGTGTTTCTACCAGTGTAGACACACGTACACCTTGTAGCTGACTTCCACAATTGCTTCCCCTCCAACTTCAATTACAGGCCATAGTGTCATTATAGCTCAGAAGCTCCCTCTCCCACTCTCCCTTGCGGGCACACTTCCCAAAGGACCAGCTCTCGCTAAATGTTTCCCAGCATAGAACTAAATGGGGCTATCAACCTACCACAAACCTGTTCTCACCTGCCAGCCACAGTCATAGGGAAGGCATTCTCCTTAGCCATTTTCTTCATTTTTGTCCAAGTGAAACCTGAAGCTACAGCTGTTAGCATGGATCCCAAGGTTGAGTAGTCCTTTCCAACTGCATTAACATAGCAGGCCCTACTACAGCTGGGAACTGCCAAAAGACTCATCTCTCAGTGCCTGATACAGCTACATAAACATATGTCTTTCAATCTTCATTTACCTGTAGGTATAAAGTGAGCAGGTAGATTGCTCCCTTCTCCACCCACCACCTATATTCAAATGACACTCAAACCCAGCTGCCTCCACTTTTCTTCTGTAGCCATAGAGCTAGGGAGAAAGACATAGAGGAGAAGCACTCTGGCTGTAGCTGTACAGTTTGAGGAACGTCTACACTGTGAATGAAAAACACCTCAGCTTGAATTGCTGAGGAGCTTAATGATACCTGGAGCTGGTTCTGCATGGACTGAGCCACCTCCAGAATTAGCACAATACTTGTACGCTGTCGCATGCTCAAACCAGTAAAGCCTGCTTTGCCACATGGAGTATTGGCTGGGCTGCAGCACTACAGGAACACTGAACAGACTGAGAAGCTAAGCTGGTTAAGTGTGCCTGGTCCTGCGAAGTACCACAAATTTACCCAGTCCCTGCTGGCTCCGGCGTGTCGAAAGCTGTCCATCTTTACCCAGTATGTCCTCCTGAGTGGATGCTAGCAGCTTTCCACCTCTTTCCTTATTAGGCAAGGTTTTTAATAGCTTAGCGTGCTTTTGATCTTAGGTTCTGGCCTTGGGAAAAAACAGCCTTGCTGGCAGCACAGAAATAGATTAATAGTTCATGAACTGTTCTCTTAATGGCCTTTAGAATTGCCTCCAGAGATGCTTCCTTTCTGTCATGGTTCATACTCTGCTTACTTTCCATTACAGCCTCCTTTGGTGTAGGTCCCTTCAGTCAGGCAGAAGAGTATCAATTAAGTCAATTGTGATACACTCACTATTAATACTAAATTATACAAATATCTCTATTATCAACAGGCACTATTAGTATTAGGGCATGTTTACACATGGGAACTGTTATGGCATTAGGTAGGTGTGAATTTGTGACTTTTTCACACAATTCCCTGAATAAGCTCTTAATGTTATACAAAGCATACATCTGCAAGAGTGAATTAAGCAAAACCTCACCAGAGTGCTTAGTCTAGGTGAAAAGTGTCTACAGGAAAAGCTAGCACTACATTAGTCATCCTGCTCTGCCAAAATCCAGGTCCTGTATGTAGTTCAGCCTGATATAAAGAATGTGCCATTACAAATACCAGTTACTGGCATAGCTTAGCAGTGATGAAGACTTGGAGAGCACTTTGTAACAAAAAGTGTGGGGAACTGATTTGCACGTAGTGCTACGTGCATCACTATCACTTTGACTGAACTGTAGACTACATTTCAGCAATCTAAACTGAAAAAAAAGAAAAAGGTCAAACTAAGAAACACCCTTTGGTCCAATTGTTAAGGTTAACCATTAAGGTTGGACAATAAAGAACGTGCCTTTGTGACTTGAACAACAGAAAAAATCTTGGTGCTCAAAACTACCTGTTTTGGTCTCAAGCTAAGTCACCTCCTAAACACTACGCAGTTCAAAATTTACAGCCATGTTCATAATAATATTTTAAACATCACTATTAAGTCCTGCTGAACATGAATAATTTTAAACCTGTTTTGCATGAAGAGAGTAATACACACAGAGGTAGAAAGGATTTTTCCATTCTTGCATTTAGGAGATTCAGAAATGGAATTGTATTGCATATAAAGCTTATTATCCTGACTGCCTTAGGGAAAAGGGGAGGAATATATTTGCATCATTCTCATTTTTCTGGCCTCAAAAATTCTTTGCACTCTCCATTTATTATTGGCATACTAAAGAAACTTGTTTTATTGCTGACAAGCATTTCTCCAGCAAAACTAGACTACCAACGCTAATTGTAAATATACATATTAGGACAGCTTCTGAAAGCCTCGTAGGGAAAGCTTCTCAGCTTCTCTCACCGCTTCCTAAATGTCTGTAGAGCTATGGCAATTTATATCAGCAGGTCATCTGACATACATAATTTTATTTCCTGACAAGCACTGCTCTAGAGGTGCTAAATGACAGTCCAGGGGCCATTTGCGGTTCCCAGACCGAGTGCTGGTAATCTACTGAGAACCATCTGACCTTCTGGGGCTCCCTGCCTTGCATTCAGCTCTTGCAGCAATGGCTTCGCTAGGTATTTCTCCACATGAATTCTTGCTGTTAGCACACAGGATTGATAAAAGCAAGGAAGGTAGTCTGTGAAACAGTTGACCTAGCTACTGGTGTCAGCCCAGAAAGTAATTTAGAGCTCTGAAAGAATAGTGCAACATTAACTGTAGTAACCTTTCTGTAGAGACAAGCTTTCAGAAAAAATGCTCTTAACTGAGGGCAAATTGCTACCACCTACACATGGCAATTTCAGGTATATTCACTTCCTTGTTCTCCTCATCTCTCCCATCTGTTTCCTCTATTTTTGCATGCCCACATCACAAGTGTTTGTTAATTTCTTTCCTCCTATCTCCCTCTCCCCTCCTTCCCCCACTTTCCTTGCAGACTTGCCAGGAGCACAGAGTCTACAGACACTCTGCTCTTCAATGGACAGACTCCATAGGGAATTCAGAATAAGAAAGGAAATTAATTAGGAGTGTATTGGGTCTGCTTGGCAAGGTTTTGGTGGGGGGTGTGGCTACAGTGGGGGCTTCTGTGAGAAGCTGCTAGAAGCTTCTCCTATGTCCAATAGAGCTAATGCCAGTCGGCTCCAAGACAGACCCGCTGCTGGCCAACGCCTCCTCAGGGGGAGGAGGTAGTGAAAACAATCAGGAGTAAAGTTACAATAAGCCTGGAAAGAAGGGAGGGGTGGAGGGAGGGTGTTTTAAGATTTGGGGTTTATTTCTCATTATCCTACTCTGATTTGATTGGTAATAAATTAAACTAATTTCTCCAAGTCAAGTCTTTTTGCCTGTGATGGTAATTGCTGAGTGATCTCTCCCTGTCCTTATCTCAACCCACAGGCTTTTTGTTATATTTTCTCTCCCCTGTCCTGTTGAGGAGGGGGAGCGATGGAGTGGCTTTGGTGGGCATCTGGCGTCCAGCCAGGGTCAACCCACCAGGAGGATTTTCATTCAGCCAGGAAGGGTTCAAGTGTACAGCAGCCAGAGGCAACTCACTGTTTTGACTGGGTTGTCAAAACATGCAAATCAGTGCACCTGTTTATTCAGTGTCTCCTTACCCCACCTCTGTTCCATCCTTCCAGGGATGCTATACAATAAATATTTGTTAAATATTAATTCTTTTTAGCAAATTGGATCTTTCTCAAAAATTTTTAGACCATCACTTTAACTACTGGATCAAGTACTGCTTATAGATCTTAAAATGGTAATCTTAGCAAGCTCCTTTCCTCCTCATTCTTATGAAAACCTAACATACCAGTTTTGCATATAATTTATCATAACATTTTATTTGTTTTTATATTTGGAAAACTTGGTCTATGAGATGCTGAAAGAAAAACATGTAGCAAAGAAGTGTAGTAAGTTTAATTTTTCTGCTGCACCAAAGCACACTCCAAATGCATAGCAGGATTCTCACAAACAGATAAGAAGATGGAAGCTTTTCTGAGCAAAACATCAGAATCTACCACTTAAAAGGTACAGTGAGTGTCTGCCACTATTCCGGTCTACTGTGCAAGGGCATATAGGGCACCATCACCCACCACAGTGCTCTGATGATGTGGCTGGAGATAGGATTAATGGCAGTAAGCGTGCCTCCCTCTCTTACTCTGTCCGACTGTAGCATTCTGACAGCCTGTTTTTAAGTGTGCATGCTGTCCCGAACTTACACTTCTGAATGTAATATAAATGTAATCATACCCTGTCATTGGACCAGAAGGTTTTCTTCCACCATCTGTACTGATGAATTGTAAAAGCATTATCTCTTGTGTGCTGTGCACAAGGCGAAGAGTGACAATGTGATAGAAGGGCTGAGTTCTTACCTGCTGTTCTTAGCTTGGAGCTGGCCAGTGAACTCCCACAACAGATTATTAATTTGGGGAGTTCACAGAAACACCTGTGAGAAAGAGGTGAAAGCAAATTTATTATTACACCGTTTTTAATTGATACTTGAAACCCTTTTAGTGTCCTCTCATAGTAGGTAACACTGTCAACTTGGCCTTAGAACATGACTTGTTCCATTACACAGACTGGTGATAAAACTGGTTGTCTTGGTTAAAGCCTCAGTTTCATTCAATACCTTAACAGTAAAATTCCTGAAAAAACTGCCTTCATGAGATATCCAGTAATCAACAAATACACTCCATGACATCCTTATAGGTTTTTTTCAGAACCCTTGGGTTCAGTCTGCTTTGACCTTAATCTCATGAATAAGTCTTTCCCCTTTCCACTCCACTGCATGAGAGGGAGCATGGTTTTATCCTTTGGCCACTTAAATCCATCAGCATGGCCCCCCCAACATTACTTCTGCCAACCAGGTCAATTCACACACAGGCTGGGCATGCAAAAGGCAACAAAGCAGCAAATCAGTTGTGGACCATGTGGAAATGGTATCATACAGCTGAGAAGTTACAAATATTAGAAGAATACCATTTTCTTATTTGCTTCCAAATGTAAGAAACCTCAAAAATGTTGTGGTTTTAATTTAAAGAAGTAGGACAATAATAGAAGCAGGAAGATAACCATTAAGGACATAAACAAACTTTTATCACCACAGCCTAAATGGTGATGAAGCCTCACAGGAAGGAGGAAGGGAGTGGGATACTTTGCATGGATCATGATGGGGGTGGACATATGTTGTTGGTAATATTTTCTAAGTTTGCTGTGCCTGCTCAAGGTTTCTGGTCTGTCTAGATGATTGCTGCAGAGACAATGAGGTGAAGTCTTGTCCTGGATTACACAGCAAGGAATGTGGCATACCAGTACTTAGGCATATACCTGGAATTTGAACATTCTTTGAGGGAACGGAATACCTTTTCAAATCCAAAGCCAAGCTTCAAATCTAGACAAAGACGAACTTCAAACAGACAAATCTGCCTAACATGACCTTCCAAAAAAGCATTCAAAGATACTTTGTGTGATCCCATGACCGTTTAAGCTGACTCCAAATGGCATAGCTACAGTGAACTTGTCTGATATTTTGAGCCAGCATTCAACCACCTAACCTCAACCACCTAAGCAGCTAACCCGAAGAATAGCTTTGTGCAGGTTCAGCTCCAGGAAATAGACCACCATGGGATGCACAAGAGCACTAAGAAGTAGGGTACAGCAGCACCAAGAACAGTAAACCCATCAAAGAATCAGAGCCAAAATTAGCTGGACCAAACAGTCAGAAACCTGAGCTGCTGCTCTGCTCCCAGAGTGTCAAAGACTTTCCTAAAAGATATTCTGAATACAGAATTTTGCTTCTGTGTCCAGGAGACTAAAAAAGCTAGCTAGTTTTAAAAACTATAATTGTATGGATGATT
This sequence comes from Gorsachius goisagi, assembly GCA_018403395.1. Lineage (NCBI taxonomy): Eukaryota > Metazoa > Chordata > Aves > Pelecaniformes > Ardeidae > Gorsachius > Gorsachius goisagi. Next base: position 8,915 of record BOSO01020559.1, on the reverse strand, counting down.
TATATTTTCTTCCAAGACTAAGTCCTAATTTCAAAGCAGATCAAGATCCCTCTGATACATAAATAAAATAGAAATTCTGATTTCCTAGCCTGGCATCAGTCAGAAGGAGACAGGCCTACTCCAGCCTAAGCCCTACATAAAATTCACATGGAGAACCACCTTCCCAGAGTCCCTGCAAAAAGGAAAGATTTTTTTTTTTCAAGGATCATGTCCTAAAGAAATCACTGCAGTAGCATCATTCAGCCTAAGTCAAAAGTGCTTAATGGCAATCCTCAAAAAAAACCAATATAAAAATGAGGACAATCTATATACAACAAAAATGAAGATTTTTCACTGAAGTAGTTTGTCTTATAAAACATCTCCAGCACAGTGAATGCAAAGACCTGAAGATAAGGAAAAAAACATTCTGAACTGCATTCTTGTTTGGGGGTAGACCAAGAACTAACCCTCAGAAAGCAATCACTGACCAAATAACAGGGAGTTCAGAAAGACGTGTATAAAGAAGCCTGTTCAAACAAATAAGGAAAACATGCAGCACATACAAATCACTGGAAACCTCCAGTCAGTTTCCATGAAGACAAGACAAAGGATAATTGAAATTGAACACAGAATGCTAAGTACACGGACTATAAATACCTTCCCTTCTTCCATGCATATTGTATAGCCTAGGGCATTTGGAGGCAGATGCGGACATGAAATGAAATTCCTATTCCTTGTCAATTTTAAACAAGTATCAGAAATAAAATTTTATCAAGTAGCTGTCATTTTTGTCATCCTATCAGCTGATAATCTTGGAGTGCCACCTTTCCCCACTGCCTCACTGGCTACCTTCTGCCATGCCTACATGACTAAACTTTAGGTCCTCATTTAGACAGGTCCTTGAACTGGTCTTAGGAATTGTGTATTCCTTTTAAGATTTAAGAGAGCAACAGAGCTTGAATGACACAGGTATTGCTAGAGGAAATCAAAACTGCCAACATGGCTTCACTAAGGCTAAACTGTACCTGACAAATTTGGTGGCCTTCTACAACAGGGTTACAGTGTTGGTGGGTAATGGAAGAGTGACTGAGGTCATCTATCTGGACTTGTGCAAAGCATTTGACACTGCCCTGCACGACATCCTTGTCTCTAAATCGGAGGCATGGATTTGACAGATGGACTGCTTGGTGTATAAGGAGTTGACTGGGTCAGTTGCATTCAAAGAGTTGCAGTCAACAGCTCGATGTCCAAGTGGAGATGAGTGGCATTCTTCAGGGGTTGGTATTAGGACTGGCGCTGTTTAACATCTTCATCAGTGACACGGACAGTGGGATTGAATGCACCCTGACGACACCAAGCTGGGTGGTGCGGTTGACACGCAGGAGGGAAGGGATGCCATCCAGAGAGACCTTGACAGGCTTAAGAGCTGGGCTCATGTGAACCTCATGAAGTTCAACAAGGCCAGGTGCAAGGTCCTGCACTTGAGTCAGGGAAATCCCAAGGACAAGCACAGGCTGGGCAGAGAATGGATTGAGAGCAGCCCTGGGGAGAAAGACTTGGGGTTGTTGGTTGATGAGAAGCTCAACATGACCCAGCAGTGTATGCTTGCAGCCCAGAAAGCCAACCATACCCTGGGCTGCATCAGGAGAAGCATGGCCAGCAGGTCAAGGGAGGTGATTCTTCCCCTCTACTCTGCTCTGATGAGACTCCATCTAGAGTACTGTGTTCAGCTCTAGGGCCCTCAACATAAGAAGGACCTAGATCTCTTGAAGCAAGTCCAGAGGAGGGCCACAAAGATGATCAGAATGCTGGAGCACCTCTCCTATGAAGACAGGCTCAGAGAGTTGGGGCTGTTCAGCCTGGAGAAGAGAAGGCTGCAGGGACATTTTATAGCAGCCTTCCAGTACCTGAAGGGGGCCTACAAGAAAGCTGGAGAGGGACTTTTTACAAGGGCATGTAGTGATAGGACAAGGGGTAATGGCTTTAAACTGAACAAGGGTAGATTTAGATTGGATGTAAGGAAGAAATTCTTCACTATGAGGGTGGTGAGGCACTGGAACAGGTTGCCCAGAGCTGTGGATGCCCCATCCCTGAAAGGCCAGGTTGAATGGGGCTTTGAGCAACCTGGTCTAGTGGAAGATGTCCCTGACTGTGGCAGGGGGGTTGTAACTAGATGATCTTTAAGGTCTCTTCCAACCCAAACCATTCTATGATTCTATGAAAATGAGAAAATTGGCTTCATCTGAGTGAGAAAGCAGGACTTTCTCCACCTCACAATACTGCTGCAGAGACTACTGTCCAGTGCAAAAATATGAATTCCAGTTAAGAAAATACTTAAATATGAATTCCAGTTAAGAAAATACTTCTCTCTGAGACTTTTTTGTCTTGTCAACAGGTATCAGATACTGCTTAAATTGTGAGTCAACTTTGAAGTCGGAATTAACATAGTAATCTCTTTCCTTCTCTCACCACTGTGGGGACATCTTGTGATTGCTGCTAACTGATATATCAAACATGCTTCTTCCTATTACCTTGATCTCTCCCTGTCTGACTTTTTCTGATTTACACACAGAATGGATGTGCACTAGACACGTTCACAGTAATTAGTACAATAGGCACCCTGACTGTGGACTCTGAACCTCACCAAACACAAATAATGCATCCACAAACACCATGTGTAATGCTCCATTGTAAGTTACTATTTCTCTGAAATGTAAACCTCATGTTTGCTTCCCAGTATAATTCCCACATCTAATTAATACTTGACTGATATACACGCTATAACCGAGAATGTTCTTTAAGGCTATCTTCATCATTCTTTTGCAACTGGAATTAAAAAATAATTGCAATATATTTAAGAGACACTAGAGGGAAGCCAAGATGTCTCAATAACCCTCTCTTGCAGTCCAAAATGCAAAGTTAAAAACAAAAAATCATTACCATGGTGTAGAAAATACCAGTTATACTTACTATATGTAAAGATGCCAAACAAATTATTAGTTTACACCACAGTTTCTTTTTCACTGGCACTCTGCATGCTGTTAGGCTCCAGGCTGCTGTCTCTGTGTGTTCCCTTGGTGATACTGAGAGCCTGGGAACTTTCACAGTTGTAACACTTGACAGTAATCTCATGAAGCATCCAGACAGCATGATAACTTGCTAATACACACTGTAAATATGGGTGATGAATATGTTGGTGTGTTTTCTTCCTTATTTGCTGTTTGTTAAACAGTTGCTCTGTTAATTTCTACTCCGGACATAATTTTTTTTGTTTATTTTTTCAGTATCCATCACACAGACAAGGCTATCAGGATGTCCGGTTCATTCCCCTGTGTGTCCCTGCACCAGTGTTACAAAAAGGACTCACATTCAACCAGAGTACAGAGGTAAGTCAGATGCAAATATGGTCAGAACAACTGGTTTATATTCCTGCTCTGAGCTGCACTTATCAGGCACAGGGCGTATTTTGGGTACCCCAAAAAGCTCTGGTCACGTGACTGACTTCCCCTTACATTACACTTTCCCAACTTCTTACTCCACCACTCACCTTTGCTCTCAAACAAGCAGCTCTTTATCCTTTTGCCATTGTCCCCAATTTTGCTGACTTGATACCCTCATTTGCTTTTTATTATACGGGTGCCCTGATACTTTCTAATCCTGGCCATCAAGTCTGTTAAATTAGTACTGCTTTATTTTGCCCATAGCGTGCTGCTGTTTCTCATCCTGCTGTCTTTTTAGAAGCGACGCAAATCAGGGTTACCATCGGCACCTATACCTTAACATATCTGTTTATCTTCACTCCCCAGCAAGAGTAACAAAAAAAAATAAAAATCAAAACCAAAAAACATTTGCTATACAAAATAAGCTGATGGTAACACAACGCCAAAAATAGCTTATTATGTTAAGTGCAAGGGAGAAAAGCCTTGATATAAAGCTTGATTGCAACAACATTTCAATTTACCAGTTTAAATACAAGACTTGCATTAAAATATTTGAGATACATCTCTTGCTCTCTAAGGTGATTTTTTTTTAAATTTATATACACGTATCCAGTTGTGACGTTTGACAATATTCTCATGAAGCATTCAAAGAGTATAACTTGGTAAGTACACACTGTAGATATGAGTGGTTAATGTCTGTACGATTTCTTCCTTCAAGGGTTTATAACATTATGTTGAGTACTAGCCTCAGACAGGTGACCAGCCACCTGATACAGTATAATACCCCAAGCCCTTCCCCAAAGTCCCACAGTCTACGCTTCCAATGCTCACTGGATCCAGATGGTGTTGCCTCTTTCTGGTCTGCGAGACTCCACTGTCAGTTCTCCAAAAGTGGAGAAAAACTGCTCCATCTCCTTCTGCAACATATCATTCCTCTTCTCTGCATCTTCCTTGGCCCGTTCTGCATTACGCATTTTGATTTCTACCATTGTGAACTTCTTCCGCTCTTGATCCAGTTCTTCATGCAGGGCCATCATTTCCGTCTCCAGGGTGAGATTTCTCTGCTCCAAGCTGCAAAAGCAAAATAAAACCAGACAGCTCCTGAGCAGCACTCCTCACTCACTCGAGCAGAAATGCGCACTACCAACGAATTCATACATGTGTCTTTTCATTTACAAAGTTCAGACTGAATTTTTGAGAGGTGTATATACAAACCATGGCTTCATCAATGAACCATTCTCATAGGGCAATCTCTTCGGTAGCTCATTTAGAAAATGCCTAATAACAGCCACTGGCAAGGTGCACAGTAGCAAACAGCTCCATCTAATTCTCCAGGAATAGGCTAAGTATTCCTTTTACTTCTGGAAGCGTTGACACCCAGCTCCTGCTGTAGTTGCGCTAGTACAAGGTCAGAATACTGCACCGAATGCCTTTGTTTCACTGCTAATCTCCTTTCTTCAGCTGATTTATCTGCTATATCTATTTGCAAATATGGATTGACAATTAAAAAAAAAAATACCTGCAATCAACATGGGTTTTGTCTAAAAACTGACCCTATTTCAGATCTAGCTTTCCAATGGAAAGCATTAGAAGTCCTAGCAGTACTAAACACATGGTCATCATGCATATTAAACATTGTAAGAAGAGCTCTACTACACTGCATACTATGCTGAAAATAGTGATGTGGGTGGAAGACTGCAATATCTGTACACTGCACTTCCACCAGCAGCTGCTGTTGCCAGTAGCTCTCACATGTTGTGATCCAGCTATGACTTGCAGTAGCAGAGGGACCAATGCGAAGGGCTTCTGTGCAACAGAGGTGAGAACAAATACTGAACAGCTTTACCGAAGAACCTTTATTACAAAGAGAGTGCATTCAACTCTGCACTGCTGTGTGCACCAGTTAATGCTAAGCCCAGACTTTGAGGTTTTTCATTGACGATTATGGCCATCCACCCTAGCAACCTTGTGTGCAAGAACAGTCCAGACTATCTGTAGACAGAGACACGGCTCTCCCTTGCCTTCTTTAAAAGGGTCCGAGTTGTGAAGGAAAGGCTCAGGCAAAGCAGCAGTGAGGATACAGGACCATGAGCAGAAGTAACTCCCAGATGCAGCACTGTCTCAAGAGGAACAAAGACCCTGGAAAGGAGTTCCAGCAGTTTCCCAGTCCCAGTGATGCCCAGTTGCCCATCTCAGTCTCTGGAGAACAGGCATAAACTAGTGGAAAACATTGTGAAATCCTGCTGATTTTGTTAATTAGATTCTACAGAAACTTACAAGGTTCTGGCTTTATTTTAGATGCCAATAAGATAGCATGTCACAACCATGGCAAACCAAATGCTCTGAAACAAACCCGTTTGGATCATGATACCACAAAAGCAATGTCAAGAGTACATCAACACTGAAGTCAGCAAGCACCCAGTCACTGCACTAGCGCAGACTGCTAGCGTGTCACAAGAGGGAAAACTCCTTGGATTTACTCTGCAAAGGGCAGTCAGGTGGTAGAGCCAAATTGTCTTACCTTTTTATCCTTGTCTCGTACTCTAGTTTTTGCTTGGCCATCTCTTGCTTCAAGCTGGACACCAGGCTGTGCAAAGCACTGTGGTTGTTACTACTGTTGGCCACAAATGTTTCACTGTTATCGCTGCTGCTGGTGGCTCGGCTGCTGTGGCCCCCCACACTCCTTCTGTCACTTTTGTTCTCATAGTCACCCAGGTTACAGAGGTCTTCATGTGGTGGTCCCTCCAGCACAGAGTCTTCAAAGTTACCCGCATAAGAGTCCTGCTCAGGGCAGGTGGTAGTGGATGAACGACAGGAGTTGGAGTGCTCAGGGAGGGATATTTCACAAGAGGACGTGGACCAGGTGGCACTGTCCACACTCTGTTTGTCATCAGAGTTCACCATAGAGAACTGCTGGTGGACATTGTCATAGGTAGAAAGCCTGTGCTGGCCTGACTCACTCACTGGTTCCTTCTGCTTGTTGTCCCGCAGTGTGACGTAGCCATTGGGCACCCAGCCCGGGGTCCGGCTGTTGAGGGTGTTGCTGTGCCCGTCTGTGCTAGAAACACCCATCCGCACACCTCCATTCTGCATGCTGTGTGTGCCCATCTTAGTCACTGGTCCTTTCAGGGATGACGTTCTCCTGGTTTGCAGAGTACAGTTTGGTAAGGTCTGGCTCTTCTCGGGGCCCTCCACAGAGCTGCTGAAGGACCCGTTGGTCACTATGCCACTGCCTTTATTAAAAGCAGGATTTTTTTTCACCATGAGTGGTGGGCTTCTGGTGACATCTAGTTTCTGGATGCTATTCCTGGGGCTATTTGTCTTGCTGCCTGGCAGAGCAGTCAGAGACTCATTGTCCATGCTTCCCCTTTGGGGAGACTCGGGTTTGTCCCAAGAGCAGCGCCTCACTGCCATCTCCTTGGTGTTGTTATTCTCTTTGTTCTGTAGCTGCCCCACAATCGCTTTCTTTGGCATTTCATTGTTGTTGTTGCATACCTCGGGTCCCATCTGAGGGTCTGCATCCTTGGGAAATAGCTCTTCATGTTTGCTAATCATCACTGACATTAGCTGCTGGACTACTATTGTACCTGGAAGGAGACACCAAGCACATGGTCATTAATGGCCTGTTTTGTTTAGGGCATAAATATACCATATCCATCAGATTCCACAAATACTAAACATTCACCTTATACAAACATTTACGCAATCTGTGTAACACCGTGAATGTTTAATATGCCTGAAGTGCTTCTGGCTACCGAGACAGATCAGTACCACCTCTTTCTTCCATCAAACCAAGCCAGAAGGCCTCACAGACCCCCTAAGAAGAACAACTGTGGAGAAGCTATTACTGTGACAGTAACTGCATCCCAGGAAGACCACAGAAGGCGATAATGAGTAACAAAGGATAATATCATTGTAAGTGATGTGTTTCAACTCAACGTGGCAATCATTTTTAAAACCTTACTCTAGCATGGTACTTGTAGTTTACACAGAAAACAGGCAAGCAAGGGATTTGCATTGCTGGAACACAGACATTTTAGTCTTTTGGAGCAAAACAGGGCAGTAATATGACAGAATTAATTTAATGTGAATGCCTTTAACCACTCCATGGTGAAACTATATGCAAGCAGGAAATTATGTCATGTTATAGCACAGTACAGCACTAATGCAGGACCACAGCTTGCTACTTGCTGTAATAAATGGCTACCTTTCCTCTTAAAGACCAACCCCTCATGGTGTGCACACCACTTGATTGCACTGCAATTTACACGTTAGCATTATATGGACTTGGGGTAGTAAAGATGTGCAACTCTACTTCACTAAGCAGATCCTTATTAAGGATTATTAAGAATATTTCAGGAACAAAGTCAAGGTAGTTGCAATAACCATCCCATTTTTAAGCTCCTAGGGAGCTTTCAGAGGCATGCTGTGCTCTTCTAATCAATAATTTCCCACTGTGCAATATCGTTTCACGTCAACTCCTTTGTGATATTCTGGATCTTTATACCCCACCCTTTTAAAATACAACTATTAAGAGCCAATTCAGTGTGGGTACTCAACAACATCTTTGTTTTTAGTGTTCTTGTTTGTTTGTTTGCTAAGGCAAAATCATACATTAGAACTATGCAGCAAGAAAATTCACTGTGGCATGTTTAGCTATATTCCTTCTGAGAACATTAGCTGTTAGGTGCAGTTTTACTACAAATGTTGCACTGTACTCAGGCAACTTTTACCACTGCGTTTGACAGTAAAAAATTGCCCCATGATTGGAATTCTGGAAAATCTCTCGTGAACCAAAAGGCCCAACTCCTCATCCCCATTTTACAGGTATGGTTACCCACAACTGCACATCTGACTTTGAATGATTATGCAACAAAAGCACCCTGTATCTTCCGAAAGCAAAGAACAATGACAAAGGGTGGCCATGAGCACCAACCAATGTACAGTCTTTGTTAAAAGTTTCTATACATTTGACTATGCATAGCCCAATTGCAAATCAGCATTGTCTCTTGTCAAATCTTAAAGTTAAGCTTAAAGAGAAGTCATAAATCTGTTTAATCAAACCTGTTTCTCATTAGTTAAAAAATATATGTATTTCCCTTCAATGAGTGTAGTATCCATGCCATTTCCTACAGCAGCCACCATCATTTTAGTGCTAAGGCTGGTGGTAAGTAGGCTGGAGAGTTGCTTTCAGGAAGAGGAAAAACATTATTTTCCCTTTCCACCTGGTTTAAAAACAAAACAAACCCACGAAAACTCTCTTGCTCAAACTTTCAAAAAAAAAAAAACCAAACCCCAAACAACCCACAAACTTTAGGCAGCAGCCAGTACAGGAAAAATATAAACCTAGAAGATGGTATTTTATTTAGGAATGGCTAACTCCTTTCTCCCAATCCCAAATCTCCATTCATCTCCCCTGTGTGGCGGTGTGCTCGCCCTTCGTCTCTGACTCCCCCTTCTTTGACCTCTTTCAAGTGATAACCACCTGTGGCTGTG
>BOSO01020558.1:7789-27745 GCA_018403395.1 Gorsachius goisagi | reverse complement strand
CTTACAGATTGTGGAGTCTGTTTTCCGCACGTCAGCACCAAATAGTTAGCTCATCTGGACATAATGACAGGGTCATGCATGCAACATCAAAAATAGGAGACACAGCATGTTTTCTAGTCCTAATCCCTTAACTGTTCAGATGAAAGTCCCAGAAAAAGTGTGCAGACATTGTTTGGATTATATGCTTTTTCTGTGAAAGCTAGAATGCTCATCCAGACATAAGAAGAGAGTTTAGGCAAAACTTCAATTTGAAATATTTTAACTCTGAGCAAACAGTGCTCAGTCCTATGAAAACTAAATAATTAAAGGAAATCACTCTTAGTGTGTCAGTACCTATCCATGTAGTATGGATTATGCAACTGTGAAGATCCTTTCAAGCACTTCTTGTGCATTTAATGATTACAGCTGCCCTTTCCTAAATCAAGATTTCAATTTTACACAGTTTAAATACTTAGTCTACAGAAGAAAATCTTTCCTTACGTAAGTGATGTTTTGAAGACTTGGTACGAGCATTGTTTCACTTTTCAACATACTTAAATTAATAATAGGCTTTGTCTTTGGATTCTGCAGGATGTATTCCTCATCTTCACCAGCAAACCTGTAAAGGTAGTTGTAAATTTATGACTCTGACACAATACTCTCTGAATATTCCATGATTCTATGGCACTGAGTTTGTCATAGAGATAAGACATGCTGTCTAACCTCCTAATAAAGATTCTTGCAGTGCAAATCAAACGTCTGTGAAAATTGTAAGTGAACCACCTCTTGTAATTCTTTGTTCTCCTGAACTCCAAATAGTGTTTTAGACTTGGATCTTCAACTTTTTGAAGTTTTTTTCTTACTATTAAAAAAGTCACATGTGACTATCTTAAATGAATATCAATAATCTCTGTAAATAAAATCATCATGACTGTCTTTTGTCATGAAAACAAGTACTTATTTCTGCAGTCTGTAACATTTATAGAATCCTAAGGGACATTAGTTGTCAGATATACTAATTGGACTCAAATATCTGATTGGAGTATAAAGAAATCACAGAGAACACCTCATGTCTAAAACGTCATGAGCATTACACTATCAGACCACTGGTGAAGTCAGATGTCAGCAATCCTTTATGCAATAATTTCAATTTCTTGTTAGTTAGCATCAATAACATGCTAATTTTCTACTCTAAATTCACATCATGCTAGTGTGATTTTTTTTTTTTAAAGTTTAATATAAAACTTGAACAAAACTGGTTTAACTTTATCAGTTTCTCTTCATTTCTCTAAGTTTATCTTATTTGTGATTTGTTTGGGGACAAAAATATAAATCCTGTTGATCATTATAGCAGCTGCTTCATTTCACTTCCTGTGTGTAGTATCCTGACAGCACCTTACTTCAGTTGATTACTGTGGTTTAATGTTGCACCCAATTCAAGAATACTGTAGAAAAATAAGTATCTTTCTACCAAAAACTAAAAAGGAAAAACTCATTTTGCGTGTTCTTATGAAATCCTTTTCTTACCCATTTAAATAAATATAATGTATGCACAGTAAAATAATTTCTTTCAAACTCTGAAAAAAGCTTAAATTTACATTTTGTTCCAAAGATTGAAGATCTTTGTTTCAAGGACTTACAGCATCTCAATAGTATTATTTCTACTGTGGGATACCATACAAGCAGACAATAATATTGTCACATCAACACATCACTCTTCTCATGAACACTTGGGAAATTTAAAATCTCGTAAAATGGGAATTAGTTTTGCAATTTATGTAGGCCTCTAATATTCCTCTTCTGCATGTATTTGAAGTTTTCCATTGTTTTCTGGACTTCTGAACTGTAAACAGTCAGATTAAAAAGTAATCCTAGGGAGCTAGAACGAAAAGACTTCTTTGTCCTAACTGCAGTAATCACTATAGTCTGGCTCCCTTTTCCTTCCTGTCCTTCTCTACACAGATGACTTGATAGTTTGGTGACCATGTTATTTTTCTGAAGGGTAAGGTATACATGGGTTTCAAAGGATGTAGATATCGAGGGCTTTGTCAGAAAAGTCTGAATCATTATGGGCTGTGTTTTCAGTGAAAAGGAGAGTGTCTTTTTGTTGGACATGCCTTGAACATTGCTCTTAGAGATACAAATAGATGATGGGCCTAAATTTTCCTGATGCCATTTGTGAAGGAACATAGATTAGGGCTAACATGCATAGAAACCTGAATATAAGTAAACAGAGAATTCTGTGATACAAAACATAAGTGCAAATTTATTTAGGCATGCAGTAGATTTTGCTACAGTTGGAAGGGGAAGACTCTGGATTGCAGTTTTAAATGCAGGTGCTAACACTCTCTCTAAGCCCGTCTTAACCCTTAAGTAATTTCACCCTATGGCCTTAACTCCTGCTTCTACTTTATATTGAACATCCAGTACACATAGTGCCTCAAATGATATGTCAAATAAAGGAGGAAGTGATATTTGGCTTTTAGTCTTAATTACCCAAGTTGTTTGCCAAGACAATACTAGAGCAAAGTCAGCATAATGTTATTCAATGGATATTAAGGATGTTTATTTAATTAATTTATCCAAATGTTTTCTGAGATTATCACTTGCCTTGTAGCAATCTGGATTCAGAAACTTATTTCTATTATATTACTTAATCACGGAGGTTTCCTTGATTTCAGATTTGCTTCCTCCATTTCCACAAGGGAGTGTTATTTCTGCCTTAAGTTCAGGGAGTGTATTAAGGTAAAAATTATTTAGCAATTGGTATGTTCTTAATGATAAACCATTAGGGATCTCTTTTTCTTTTTTGAAGACATTATATTTGGGAAAAGAAATCTGTTATATCTCTTTTACTTTTCTACTTTCTACAATGAGTTGAAGATGTGGGTTCTTGACTTCCGACCAGGAGGACTGATGCTTCCTTAACTGAAGGCCACCTTGGGATATTGACCCGTTTCTACTAGTATTTTCCTTAAGAAATCTTTCAGTTTAGTATTTCCAATTATTATTCTCTCTCAAAGATTCTGTAATTGTGCAACTAGCTGAAGCTATTATGTCACACTGAAATTAACTGTTGTTTGAAATACGTAATCTCTGAAATACGTGATCCTTTGCAATGTAAGTGTTCTGTAGATACAGAGTTGCTGCTGTGTCTAATGAAACGGCCTTCCTGTTTTAGTATAGTAAATGTCGGGTAAAATCCAGATCCTGCCTACACAAATCTTGCTTACACATGTATCCATTGGCTTAATGTTCAATGGGGCTACAAAAATCTGTTGTCCCCAGCTTAATTGCTGCCAGAGAAATATAATTCAGCCTTCATCTTCTGGTACCTTTAATAGGTTCAATGTTTACTGTTTTAAAATGTAAGTATTCATCAACAAGACAGTGATGTCAGAGGTTTAATGTACAAATAGTTCCTACTTACGAATTCTGTCCAAAACACATATCTTTTAATAAGGTAAATGGATAACTCCCTGTCCTCGTACACTTTCTTTTTTGTAGCAACAGGAGAGAAGCTGGCTAGTATAGTTATGAAAACAGAAAAGTTTTTATTGTACACTTCTGCTTTGAGTAATTATAACATATGACCCTGCTTTTTATAGCTGCCTTCCTATAATAAAATGTCAATCTCATCTAGGACAAATGCAAACTCTTCAGCAGTGAATGTTTTCAAGACCTCAGCTGAGAAAAAGCATCGTGTAAGAAGTGAAAAGATGAACTGGCTCATTTGTGTTAGACAAGGAGGAGGAGATACAGAAATTTAATTAGCTTCCATAGACTCATGTTATTTTTAAGGGTCATCTAAACCACTGTATAGTCTCACACATTCTTCCAGGTTTTAATAATCCCAAGAGACCCTTAAAATCCAACTTTGGCATTAAATTTTATCAAGTACCTTTTATTTGTGACCTGAATTAACATCTAATGTTTTCTTCATTATACAGTGAGCCATATATCAAGATTTTTATATGTTTGTTAAAAGCTCAGACAGACATCTGCCTTAATTGATGTTACAGTGATTTGCATTGGATGTTTTTCAATAACAAATATTTCTCAGAGATAAGAAGTCAGTATTAAGTCTATAAACTTCAACTGGTTTGCTAATAACATTAACTGTATAGATCACCACATTAAATATTTAACTCTATTTCAGTAGTGGATTCTGCAAAATTACATGAGTAATATTATTTTGAAAGTAATTTCAGAAAAGTAAAAATCAACACCAATAGAACTCAGAACAAACAATCAACATCTTACTAGTTTTGTACGTTCTTGGAGTGAGGATAGACACCTTTTTTTTTTTTTTAGCAGGCTTCTTCAAATTACCAGTGGTTTTGGAACTGGAAATGGGAGGCATCCTGTTTTCCTTTTAGGTTGTTTATGATTAAGGAGGGAAATGTACTTTTATGAAATTTATTTGTGTATGTTCTACCCTCAAATCTGTAAATAAAAATTGTATTAGGAACATTGATTAAAGGAAGACATAGACCTGTTAGAGTGGGTCCAGAGGAGGGCCACCAAAATGGTCAGAGGGCAAGAACACCTTTCCTATGCAGAAAGGCTGAGACAGTTGAGGTTCCTTAGCTGGGAAAAGAGAAGGCTCCAGGGAGACCTTATTTCATCTTTTCAATATATAAAGAGGGCTTTAAGAACAATGGAGAAAGACTTTTTACCAAGGTCTGTAGTGATAGGACAAGGGGCAACAGTTTTAAGCCAAAAGAAGGTAGACTTAGACGGGGTGTAAGGAAGAAAATTTTTATGAGGGTGCTGAGACAAAAGGACAGGTTTCTCAGAGATATTGTGGATGATCTAACATTGGAAATGTTCAAGGTCAGGTTGGACAGGGCTTTGAGGAACCTGATCTACTGGAAGATGTCCCTGCCCATGGCAAAGGTGTTGGAATAGATGACCTTTAAAGGTCCCTTCCAAGCCAAACCGTTCTATGAATTATGTTTTCCATGGTATCATCCACTGATTCCACCTGAAATCAGTTGTACTGTGAACATTACAGATAAAGGGTGTCCCAAATTATTTGTAACCTGATCAAATAAAGAAAGATATTACAAAAGGTTTCTAATTTCATATTTTATAAGTGATGAACTGAGACAACCAAGAATTGCCTCCCTATTGAGATCTGACTTTACATTAACTGCCCTGAAGCTGAATATTGCTTGTTACAATTTCAGTGCACACAGTCCATGAACCTAATTTCTCTTATGTAATACAGGCAATAAATCTGCCATTTGAGTATTGTTGCGTACGTATAATATATGTGTAATTTAGATTCTTAAATGGTCACATTCAATAAAGATGAATTAATAATTTATATGCAGTAACAGCAACCCAGACTAGTGAAGCTAATGTCCAGAGAAATACATTTGGAATATGTAATGGGAATTAGTTGTTAGTGTCACCTCTTATTTTTCCTGTTGAACATGATTTGTCAAAAAAAAAAAAAAATTGCATTCCTTTCTGTACTCATAGATTTTGTAACAAAATTTTTTTTGTAGAAAAATAGTACTAGAGTCTTAATATAATAACACTGTAAATCATTACAGCACACTGGAAAGCTCCAAAATGTCACTGGTGATGTATTAATTGATAGTTATCATCCTAATCTTGGTGTAATGAGAATCAAGAATTACCAAGAAACTATACTTTCTGAGCGAGATTAAGGTTATTTTCCACCTTTTCACCAAAATAAGTACATCCAAGACTAACTCACATATTGCCTTGATTTTCCAGGGATCTAGTCATCTTTCTGTTTCTCCAGCATTCTGGATACAGAAGAAATGCAAGGCCTGCACAGAAAAGAAATGCAACTAAGACATTTTCCTCATAATCTCTTATTAAGCAGTATTAGCTTCTATAAATAGCAAAGTGCTTTATAGAGGAATTAAGTGTTACCCTGATTTACCAGAGAATGAAAACTAAAGCACAGAAAGAAACTCATGCAACATTTTGTAGGCCACTAACAGACACAGGAATAAAATGAAGCCTTTCAGATTTATCTCCATTTCTTATGTACTTGTACCTGGCAGGTACAATAGTCGTTCCCATTAAGAATAAAACTTGTGCAACTTACATATGATTTGTATAGAAATATGTAAATATAAATGGTAATCTACACAATAAAATCAAGCATACAATAAATGCAAATAACTGAGAAGGAATTAAACAAAGTGTAAATTTGACCATCCAAAGTGAATTAACAGGTTTATTCTGTTATTGCCTACCTACAGTGAAAAAGGCATGTTAAAATTTTGAAAAAGACTTTTGAAACTCTATTGTCTTATCTTTTCTCACTGGTATAGGAAAAAAGGTTCTTAGACTCTGAAGTCTATTTACAGAACTGATTTGATTATGGACTTTTAAAGATTTTTTAAGAAACTAATGGGAATTTCATTTTTTTAATAGATAAAATGAAAAGGTAAGCTAAGGCAACCGTGATTTTGATGCTGAGCAGCTCCCCTGTTCCTTTAACCTTAATCCCAATGTGGAACTGCGAGAGCACATTAACTTCCCACAGAAAATCTTTTCTACTAGATGTTTTCATCCAGAAGAGATGGAAATAGCTCCCTGAGGAGGGCACTTACAATGCAGCACCCAAGACCACTGAGCAAACATGAAGTGAGTACAAGCAGCTCTTGTAACTGATTCACTTAGAGTAGATGGCTGATGCTATTAGCTCATTACAGCTAATCAAGGAATGTATAAAAGTTTGTCTTGCCCTAAATAGAAAGTAATGAGTATGAGCATGAGCAGGATGGTGGATATGTAGCTAACTGTAAGGTCAGGAAGATTCACAAATATAGTAATAATATTTAGAAACAATATTTCAAAAAAACTCTGAAGCTTTTTCATTTATAATTTTTTTATGTATATACAAGCAGGCAAAAAAAAAAAGCTTAGTCAAAATGTGTAAAAAATTAGTTGCTTGTTTGTTTTCAGAGTTAAAGGGCTTAAGTCAGGTCTCATATATGTTTGAGTTCTATCTATCCTTTTCCTTATGTATAAGAGAAAACAGCATGCACTTTGTTCTTATTGATGTTTAATATGTAGTAGACCATTGAGCTTTCCTAATGTTTTTTCCATTCATTCTGCTTGTTCAGCCAACAGATTCTTTAGCAGCTTTTATCTTCTCAATCCAAAATGCTACCTGGTCTATAAAAGCCAAGAATTGGAAAGTGGTTGGTTTTTCATGACTGCAGTAAATTAGCTGTAAGCGACTAATTTATATCAGAAAATGTAAATGCATCGGCAACATTCTTAACTGCTGGAGCATTGTCTACTGAAATCAGTGGAAAGATTATTATTGACTGGAACAGGCTTTGGAGGAGACCATTAGCAGCAAAGATAAAGGACAGAAATGAACTAGAGAAGAATAAAGAATAAGCTAATAGATTTATTTAAAATTCACTTTCTCTGTTAGATTAACTGTAAATTCAGCCTTTCTTTTTCTGTTCATATTTTTAAGTAACATGATAATTCATATGAACAATCTAATGAAGATTGTGCATATCTGAAGCTCAGAAGATTTACTGAGAAATTCAGTTATTGCAGAAGCTATAGAAAACATTCAAAAGAACTTTAGATCTTTAAAAAAAAAAAAAAAGAAAAAGAGAAAACCCACCGCCTCTCAGCTGTAGCTGATAGTTGCTGCAAACCGATGTTTGGAATCTTTATCTGGTTTAACATGCTATATCATATTAGAATTTTATTTACCAATAGATTTTTTTCCTGAGAAGTAGAAGTGCACAGTTCAGCTTTAGTCATTTCTTGATAAATACACAGGAAAAAGAGCTCAGCAAAATATTTGACTGAAAAAGGTTCAAAAACTATGTGTGGAATTTCAATGTGTGGAGGAAAAAATAAGTTCTGGCTTCCTGCTTAAAATGTCTTCTGAGTATGCAGAACAAAAGGAGTCAAGGCTCAAAATAGTTGGTTCTATTAGTAATCTTATTCTAATGCTGTGCAGTTCTTTACCAGGCTACATGTTTATAAACTGTCTCCCAAATGGGTGATGTGTTTTTCTCTCTCTTTGTATTTAATAGCAAATAAATTTAATCATTAAAGGACCATTTAATGCTTACTGACTACCAAAGCTAACTGTTTTTTAAACAAATGAAAACTGTTCTTTCCAAGAGTGACAGAAGATTAATTTAGTTTTTGAAAGTACCTATCAAATGAGAAACTAGCTGTCGATGCCTTCTTTGGGTTTGTTTCAAATCATCCATTTTATGCTAAAAAGTTCAAAGAGATTTTTATGGAAGAAATATTGAGTGATGTGATTTTAGAACCCTCAAGTCAAAATGTTAATGAAGTACCAGAGATTTCAATTCTAAAATTATTTGAGAAGAGACTTTGTCTTTATTCCCTGGCATTGCAACTCAAAGGCTGTATTTTGCCACACCAGGATCTGGAAGATTTAACAGGAAAGGTAATAGTATTCCTCTGAGTTTATGACAGGTGAATAAACAACCAGAGATGCTTGTTTAGGAACACATCAGTTTCTATTGCAGCTACTTTTCAAAGCCTATACACCAGGAGTCTGCCTAGGATGTAAGAAGATGGCTTTCTGAAACATCTTTCTCAAAGTTGTTGCTGTGTCTCTAATAATTTATAATAGTATTTCTCTAATAGAAACATGATTTTTAAACTGCACTGAAGTGCCATAGGGTTTTTTTTTCAGACAACTGAAAAAAAAAACCAAACAAACCCAGTTCTACTAAAATTGATGGACTTTTTTATGTAGCATGATTACTACCCATTTTTCTTCCTTGGTAAATCTGACCTACAAAGGATGTCCTAATGTGAGAAAACCGTATTACTAAGAATTGGGTGGAAAAGTGCTTCTATCTGAACAAAGCAATTTTTTTTTTTAACTTTATCTACTATTTATCTAGCAAATAAAGTAATTTGTAAAATAGTTCTAATCTTTTCAGGAAGGAATCATGGCACTAAATAAGATTTTCTTCACATGTATTGATTGAAAATTCTTTCTTCATCCAGGCTGGGATTAACTATTTTACAAAAGACATTTTTACCTTATTTTTGTCTAAATTTAAAGCTGCATGTTTCTTAACAGTCACAACATAGAAACACTCACCTTTGTAAACTTGAAATCTCTCTTGCAGCACAGTATTCTATGTCCCCTTACCTGGTAAAGTTTGACTTCCTAGCTAAATTATCACATTCATCGCTTAATAGGCTTGTCATTACTGTTATAGAAGTAGCTAAGAGTCATTTCAAAGACTTGCTTCACAAAGAATCAGTGCAATAGAAACTGTAAACTAGTCTGGCACATATGTCTAAATTATACTTGATTACCTATTTAATTTTCAGCTCTTCTGTGACATCCAGCAGGTGTACAAAACCAGAAACTGATTTAATGTAGCACATAAAAGATCTTTCATAGTAGACTCTAGGACCTGTGACAATCCATGATAGTAACAAAAGGCAATAATTGTAGGGGTTTAAAGAGACTGGTTTCAAGAGTGGGCAGATGGCTAGAGGAACGAAAGAAGCTTTCTGGGACTTCTTCACACTGCTATCAATGTCCATTGAATTAAGTGAAAAAAGGGGTTTACAGCTACTAAAAGGAAACTTCTGAGTACTGATGAAACAGTTTGATGTTGAATCAGGCACCAACACATCACTTCTATGTGATGAATTACCATCACTCTTATTTCTAAGCAGAGGTATAACAGAGGAATCATGGAGTGTGTTCCATGTGTGGTGAATGGGTTGTTGCATACACTTGCTAACAGTATGTGCTGTGTTGCAGTTACCTTGGGGTTAGGTAATCTTTTCTACCACATCTCTACTGGCTAGTGTTGGCATGAAGAACAAGCTCTTGATAAGGTTATACTGATTATTATTAGGGTTTGCTCAATCTAGTAGCACGATAGATGTGAGGCTGCAGTGGCTCAGTGCCTCCAGCTGGAGCCTGTAGCAAGGCTGAGCAGGTTCCCGACTGGTGCATACAGACACGCATGACTAGCCAGCCACGCTGATCCACACCAACAGAAAATTATGCCTTAATCGCCACTGATGTACACACACCCCCCGACTCACAAACAGCATGGATAGCCTGATCCTGTTCCTTCCCTCTAACTGATCAGCACTTCTAGGATATACGTGTATGTGTACACAGCTTCTATCTCTCCAGTAGCTGGATTCAGACCCTCAGTTAACCCTGTGAGCTCCCTAGTTCCTCGTATGTGAACACATGAGTTTCCAGTGTTTGTTGCCACACTCTGGTCGTACTCAGACCTCCTGTCCTACTCTCTGGCTATTCCGGTCTGATGTTAATGAACACTTGCCTATACCTATTCAGAACAGAGGGCACCCATGCAAAAAGTAGAAAGAGGCAATTCTCAGCTGTTTTCCCATGCTTGTTGTCCCGCACCAATTCATCCCCCAGTACAACTTGGTCTTTCCGTTTCCTTGGCTTCTGTTCTTCTGGATATCCCATAACGTATTCTACATCCCCACAAAACACGTAACATATCCCACAGTAAATTTTGTACAATCCAAAAATACTCTTCAGCTGCATCCCATATTGATCCCTGTTGGCAATAACCCCTTTCTGTCTGCCACACATTCTGGGAGTTTCTTTGGTTGGCTCATCTTGGCATGTTTCTCAGCAGCGACAAGGGATCAGTCCTTCTCTCCAGGTAGCCCCAGAAGAGTGGAGAAAGGCCCTAGGGTTCCCCTGCCTGTCATTGTTCCTCTGGTCTTTGTTAGGATTTATGTTTATGGTGATTTGCCTTCAATCACATAACCTACCAATTACATTTGGTTTCTGAAAGATGCATGCTTTCCAGCTTGTGAGATTTTACTAATGGAGCGTTATGTAGTTTAAAATAAATGGGGGAACAACGTGGGGAGGGTAGAAGACCAAGAAAGCAACAGAATTAGAGCTAGTCAGATGTTTTTCATTAGAACTCTACCTTTTTAAAGGTTATTTTTCAAATGTTAGGGAACTAAAAATGAAATTGATAATGTGTCTGTTTCTTTCTTGTTTTTCTTTTGAATCTTCAACACACTTAAAATGTAGATGAATGGAAAAACATTTACACTGTTTACTGCTCAGTAAATTGTTGAAGAGTTCTCGGTGTTGCTGAAAACTCCTGTGAGAAAGGGCTGAAAAAGGCAGTCTTTTTTCACCCCTCCCAACCACAGGTGCACACCCTCTGGAAGATGGTGTGGATTAAATAAAATTAAAAAAAAATTATAGAAATAGAAAGAGATAATGCTGCTCTTAGAAAACATCTAATCTCCTATTTTGCATGTGTCTGGCTGCTGGGGAGGGTTGATGGAAATTATATGGCTGGGGGTTGTATTCCCCTAGTGCCGTAAAATGGATTATGAATCACAGTACTATGATGGTCTACTGTCACATTAGGCTTTTAAAAACATAACATCACATTAAGCTTATTTAAAGTTTCTGCGCATCTCTCATTCATTCTGGTGACCTGCTGTCATGGCAGAAGCTTCCGTTAGGTGAAACCACATAACTATGGCATTCTGGGAATGAGGTGAGACTAGGTCTTTCTGACCAGTTACAACCATGTCAGCACTTGTAGCACTGGAATACAATGGTATGTTTCAGTAATTCCATCTTTCTTATATTCTGCTAACCCAAACACCCTTCCACCAGTTTGACATCTCTAGCTTTCTGGATTAATGTCAAAAAGATATCTCTTATTGTCAATGCCAATACATGTGCAGATCATTGAAGTATGCCAAAGCAGAGGTTCTTAGGATATAATTGGCTTGGGAAGCAAAAATAGTGGAGGACGCCAGCAGTGGCAAAATCCCAAGTGAGTTCTTTTGTCAGTTTTGAAGGAACATGAAATTATGGAATAACTACATCTGCAGGTGCCCTAGATCAAGAGGTATTTTTCCCAAGTGAAAAAAACTTCATCATATGAAAATGCTTTCATTTTGAATAAAACATCAAGTTGGCTTACAAGTAATAGTAGGGCAATAGGGTAGTTTAAGAAGAAAGCATTTCGAAGAGAAAAAATTGCTCAGTTACTGCTTTTTGTCAAAACTGATTAATATTGAGTTATAACAGCCACATATTTTTATGTTCAAATGTGATTACAAGAACAAATCACAGGATTGCTCATGGATCACAGTCACTGTTTCTAGAATTCATTCTTTCTGGAGAGCTCATAAATATTCAAGATACTGCAAACAGTGACTCTCCCTCATGACTACAGCATACTGATTTTTACATTTATGCCATAGATCCTTCTCAGCTTAAAGAGAATTTTCCCCCATTAGACTGTAAATAATTGATGTGCCTATTGGTTTTGTATAATGTTTTAGAAGTTTTTTCTGAATTCGTATATTTTATCATTCACTTAATGTAACAATGGGAACAACATGTTGTGACTATCATAAAAGGTTACTCGAGGGAAAATATTTTTCTCTCAACACCTTTCAGATGTCTTATGACATGTATGTTTGTACAGACAAGTTCTGCTCCCTTTTTTGTCATTCCTCTTACAAAGGTATATGTTGCTTAAACTCTTCCCTGCCCTCCAACAAAGCTTGTACAAATGAAGAAATTTGCACCGAAAGCCAACCAACTTTTGTGGTGATCAGCGACACAAAGTCTAGTTGGAGGCGAGTAACCAGTGCTGTAACTAGTGCTTCAGGGGTCAATACTGGGTCGAATCTTGTTTAACATCTTCATTAATGATCTGGTTGATGGAGCAGATGCTGTACCCTCGGCAAGATTGCAGATGACACAAAACTGGGAGGAGTGGCTGATATGTCAGAGGCTCATGCTACTATCAGAGGGATCTCAGCAGGTTGGAGAAATGGGCTGACAGGTACTTCATGAAGCTCAACAAGGAGAAATGTAATGTCCTGCACCTGGGGAGGAACAACCACAGTCACCAGGACATGCTGGGGGCCACCCAGCTGGAACGCAGCCTGGCAGAAAAGGACCTGGGGTTCCTGGTAGACACTAAGTTGAGCATGAGCCAGCAGTGTGCCCTTGCAGCAAAGAAGGCTGATGATATCCTGAGAAGCACTAGGAGTGGCGTTGCCAGCAGGTCAAGGGAGGGGATCCTTCTGCTCTACTCAGCCCCAGTGAGGCCACACCTGGAGTACAGTGCCCAGTTTAGGGCTTCTCAGTACAAGAGAGTCATGGTCATACTGGAGAGAATCCAATGAAGGGCCATGAAGATGATGAAGGGTTTCAAGTATCTCTCTCTCCTATGAGGCTGAGAGAGCTCGGACTGTTCAGCCTGGAGAAGAGAAGGCTCTGGGGGATCTCATCAATGTATGTAAATACCTGAAGAGAGGGTGCAAAGAGAATGGAGTGAAGCTCTTTTCAGTAGTGCCCAGTGGCAGGACCAGAGGCAGTGGGCACAAACTGAAACACGGAAGGGTCCCTTTGAACACTAGAAAACACTTTTTCACTGTGAAGGTGACCAAGCACTGGCACAGGTTACCCAGGGACATTGTGGAATCTCCATCTTTGGAGGTATTCAAAAGCTGTCTGGACACTGTCCTGGGTAACTGGCTGTAGGTGGCTCTTCTTGAGCAGGGGAGTGTTGAAACAGGTGACCTCCAGGGGTCGCTTACAATCTCAAACATTGGGTGGTTCTGTGTGGTTCTGTGAAGCAGAGAAAAAGTATTAAATATTGTATTTAACCATTAGTTTCAGTTGTAACGGTATACACCTGAAGATTGTATTAATTCGAAGTGTCCTGAAACATTACTACCTTAAGAGAGCTCAGGACAGATGAGAGCTTTCTTTTGGCTTCCCATTTTCTCTTGACACATGTCCTCCATATGTAACGGAGTTCTTGGTTACTTAGCAGGCTGGATTTATTATCATACTAAGACCAGAGATGTCCATAATTTCTGAACTACTTTTTCCTAATTCTTTATTTTCTTTCATTATCAAGGTGTCCCCACTGGAAAACTTGAGACACTAGATTTCACTGTTCAGTCTGAAGAAAATCCAAAGCATATTTAGACGCTCAAATTGTCTGGAACAAAGGGGAAAGGACATTTGTCAAGTAGCTATTTTCAGATTCTAAACATAACAGATGCCAGAAGATGATGACCAAAAATATGTTTTACGTAACAGGCTAAAACTACAAGATGAAACTGCAAAGATAAAATTTGCAGAAAATACTTACCTGGGGTTTTCTATCTTCTTGTTGTTTAACCCCAGTCGGCAACTAAGTACCACACAGTGGCTCGCTCACCCTCACCCTCCCCCCCACCCCAGTGGGATGAGGGAGAGAACTAGAAAAAAAAAGTAAAACCCATGGGTTGAGATAAAGACAGTTTAGTAGGACAGCATAGAAAATAATCATAGTGGTGGTGATGGTGGTGGTGGTGGTAGTAGTAGTAATAGTAATAGTAATAATAATAATTAAAAAAATAGTAATAAAGAGTATACAAAACAAGTGATGCCCAATGCAACTGCTCACCACCTGCTGACCGATGCCCAACCAGTCCCCAAGCAAATTGCTGCCCCCAGTCAAGTCTCCCCAGCTTATATACTGAGCGATGTCATATGGTATGGAATAGCCCCTTGGCCAGTTTGGGTAGCTGTCCTGGCTATTCTCCCTCCCAGCTTCTTGTGCACCTGGCTGAAAAAAGGGAATGCTGAAAATTCTGGAAATGGGAAGCTGAAAAAATTCTTGACTAGTGTGAGCACTACTTAGCAATAACTAAAACATCAGTGTGTTATCAGCATTACTCTCATACTAAATCTAAACCACAGCACTATATCAGCTACTAGGAAGATTATTAACTCTATCTCAGCCAAAACCAGGATGCTTCCCTTTTGAAAAGTAGATACAATTTTTTCAGAAACTAACTTTGTAGATTACAGGAGGTTTGTTATACCTGTGCTTGATGTCCAAGATGTTACAGCTCTGTCTGGAGTAGAAGGCTGAAAGGGTTGTCAAACATCGGAACAGGCTACCCAGGAAAGTGGTTGAGTCCCCATCCCTGGAGGTATTTAAAAGATGTGCAGTTGTGGTACTTAAGGCTTTGGTTTAGTGGTGTTAGGTTAATGGTTGGACTCAATTATCTTAAGGGTCTTTTCCAACCTAAATGATTCTATGATTCTGTTCTATGATTCTATGACTATTTAGGTGACACCAGCAAAGTTAATTGATTAAAAATTAATATTCCAGAAGGTAGTTCTTACAGCATATCTACAATTAACTTGGTTTCATCAATATGCTAACTATGAAGGTAATAAAATTTTTATTTCTGATGATACAGGCTGAACTGTCTGTTCCACTGATATAATATTTAATCTTTGTCTGTCTTTGTTGTGCCTGATACAATAACTCTCAAAGACAAGTAATTTCCTTTAATTATTTTACTGGTAGGGACATCCCCTGCTAAATGACATAATTGTCAAACTTCTGTTGCAGAAGTTCAGAATCAGATTGGAACATAAGTACTACTGTGCTTTAATTAAAATGTGTTTTAAATTATCCATTTCTTCATTCTCAACTTACCTGTAACAACAACAGATCTAATTCTATATTGATACAAGACAAGGTGGTTTACCTAATGTACTCAAAATAGCCTTCCTCAAACTAAACGTTCAAAGAATAATGACTAATGACACAGGGTCAGATTCATGATTCCATGAATCTTTGTTCAGAAAGTATATGTTTTGCAGACAGTATTTGTTCTGTGCAGCAGAGAGGATCCTAACTCCTCTGCCCAAGTCCACACCGACTCAGTTCTCAAAATCTTGGTAGTGCTGCTAGTTAGGTTAGTACTAACTTCCAAAGAAACTCAGATTCTCTCACCTTTCCTGCTTTTCCTTTCTACTTCAGGAAGACCAGTGAGTTAGTACTATGGACTTTCTGTGAGTAGTCTTCATCCAAGGATATGTTTGTCTTAACAGCCTAAACAACAACAAATTTCATGTCTCCTTTTTATACTGTCCTGAAACAGTGTTTTGTTGTACGCTGACTTTTCTTGCTTATTCATTGTACTGTTCTTCTCCAAACTCCCATTGATATTGTATTGGTTTCAAATGTAAGGGTATATGCCTGAAAACTCCTACTGCTGTACACCACTTTATCATTTTGCTCATAAGAAACAAAGTTTCACAGGTATCTCACAGCTCTTGGATTTGGCAGTATGGAAGTGTTAATGTTTATATCTCAGGTATTGATTAGCATGTGGGAAAGCAGTTATAGAAAGAAAAAAGACAAACTGGAAAATGAAAGCGATCATAGGCAGAAAGGTGCCTTTGTTAGCAAAAAGTATGCTGAGTTTAATTAAAAAAAAAAGAATAGAGGTAAAAGTTTAAAAAGAGTTGAGGAAATAATAAGGCAAAGTTATAGAGTTCACAGGTGTTGCTTGGGAGGAGAAAAAAAGGTCATCCTGTTATATAGATTAAATATCAATTTATGTAACTGAACATGGAAATATGCACCAGAAAAATATTGCTGTAGCAAATGAGGTTATATTTATAGAAAACAAGTATATATGTGTTTACAATAAAGTCTGCTTTTTTACTTAAAAAAAAGTATTCCCATTCTAGTTCTAAATTGTAACAAATATTTCATAGATCTCTAATTCCTATTACAATATTACAGTTAGTTGCTACAGTTCAGATAAAATAGGCCATCCAAGTGACTCATGATATTTTTTAGAACATGGTCACAATGTATTCTAAAATAATGAGAATTGGTTTACAGCCAAGGAAAAAGAAAGTGGAAAATAATTTTTAAAATAATTCAGAATCGCTATCCTGATTGCAGGACAGGGAAAAAAAAATATTCTCTTTTTGTTGTGTCAGCTGACATTGCAAAGTTAAGAATCCACCTGGGAAGATTGTGGAAGTGTCACCAGTCCCTTCTGAACTGGACAAAAGCATGAAGTGCATTTCAGGGAAATGGTTGAACATGACATATTCATTGTAATATTGGTTTATGAAAGGATGAAAAATACCACTTTCATAATTAGCTTTTTGATATCTTCTCTGGGTGGAGCAATATGTTGTTGCTCTACTATATCCTTGTACTAAGATGAGAAAAGAAAGTAAAAATTTGTTTCCCCCAGGAACAAACAGATCTGATGGCCATGTCTGATTTATACTGAGAAGAATTAAATAAGAACAACCTCCACCGCAAGAATATTTTGCTGTATATATGTTGGGTGTATAAGCAAGCTCTATTTGTAATCAGCAGGTCACTGATGAATAGAGGTATTTAATTCTGCTTAGAAGTTATAATTAACATTTTATCAATTTCTATCAGCCTCTTATGCTCAGAGGTATGATCATGGGGATTTAAATTATGAAGTTAGTTTGTCATAGTCCCTGCAACCATGAACCATTTTAATTGTTGAACCATGTGTAGAGATGATTGATGTGAAAAGGAAATCATAGCGGTAAACTATTGCACCTTAAACAGCTCCTTCCCATATATCACTTTATACACAAAAGCCCTCAGGATTAGCCTTGTTTAAATATAATTTGTTTTAAAATTGCAGGATAGGTTATAGACTGTGTATTTTATGAATGAGGCTAAATGCTAAAACCAGCAGTTAACATATTCCTTTAAACAGTGAAATTCACTGATGCACTTTGAAGGCACAGGTATAAGCAGACTGCAGAGTTAAGGACATAAGAGGAAAATCTCCTTTGATGTTTGTGAAGTTAGGGGCTAAGAGGCAGTTTTCTGAATAGTGCCTTTGTAAACACATCTTCATTCAAGTATTGTACAGCCTTAATGGATTTTCTATACGCTGGGCTTTTTTGTTATTTTGAAGTTAAACTTCAAAATGTTCTGCAGAACAGTAGTATGGTAATAGAGTTCTACAATGTCACTTCTACCCATAGCTTAAGTAATGAAGACTTTAACTGTATATTGATGCTAAATACTATTGTTAGAAAGCCCAATTATATTTTTTCCATGCTCAGTTTGAATAAGTGCAGCAGGTCAGTCATTCTGAATAACAAATCAGCTTCTTAGCTTTTCCCAGAAATAATTCATTATTCAAAAAATCATTGTTAACTTTCATTTTCCAAAAGATGGTTTAAAGTTTTGTAAAAGGACAATTTTCTTCTCCAGGGCCTTTCAATATTCAGGACCTATCTATTTAATAGAATGCCAAGAACTTAAGATGTGCATTTGTCCTACAAAATAAAAAAAACCCTCATGTAAAAGATTGTAAAATAGAAAATATAATTACAATTTTTCTATATGGGTTATAATCTCCAAGGTTTCACTTCATTGTGCAACAAGCTAACAAAATGCCTATTAAAATTTGATAGAGAAGGGTATGGCAATGTTCTTAGGAGAGTAATAGTATCAAAGACCTCATCTGGAATCAAAGATGTCTGCCAATTCAGGGGATTATAGATGAGATCCTGGAAAACACTGGATGACAAAGAAACTGGTTAATCCAGAAAATAATGAAAGAATGGACTATCTGTGAGGAAACAAAAAATATCTAGTGGCAAAGGTGATTCTTGAAAGACTTCATCAAAAGAATGAAGCTGTGTCACCAGTTTGCATGTGATGACTTCCAGAGCACTGGTAATCAGGAACAGAGCTTGGTAAATCATGCATAATGAATGAAGATTTCATTTGAGAAATATGAGTTTTTTGTCTGTGAAGTTAGAGAATCACTTACTTGAAATGTTCAGCTACAAATTCATAATAATCCACAATCAGCTCAAGGGAAATACTTCTACTACACCAGACACTTCAAGGGTAGATATTACATTTTATGATGTGTTTGTTTAGGACATTGGGATGCTGCTCTAGATTACATCCTCTAAGGCAATCTGCTAAACAAAGAAATGAAGAACAGCATCAATTACATCTCTCTATGCAACGTACACAGTAGCTCCAATGGACTGCAGCATAACTAATAATGAAATGTTTTCATGTTTTCATATTTTCCCTTGTCATTTCTCTGTTAGCTTTCAATTTATTTAGGGCCTGAACCTTTTACTATTCCCACACCTGATCTTGGTCAGTTTGTAGTCACTGCTGTGATTAAATCTAATTAATTCTGAACACTTTGAAAATGTGAGGATCAAGCACATCAAAGAACAGGGAAAGAGACCAGAGCTGGATTGGAGACCTGGTGGGAGTCCAAGGGACCAGGATTACTGCACTTAAAGCTGTTCTCGCCAGTTTATTCTTACAGCAGCTGCCTTCACCCCATATCCCATGCCACTCATGCTGTCTTTTCAGAAGCATAGGCAGAGTATCTGGAACAGGGTCTGGTCCCCCAGGAAAGCTGAACATGCCCAAAGCTGGTATTAACCTAGCAAATACAATTATTTGTGATTTTATTTGTGATTTTATGTGTATTTTCATAGTAGGTGGGGGAAATATTTTGAGCAATACATGTGAAATCCTCGGAGAGACTCAGTTAGAGATTATTAATCCTGGTGGTAATTCCAAAAAGTGTCTGCTTTTTATTTGTACCTCAGACCAGCATCCCAAAATAATAGGTTATACATAAAGTCAAGGGCATGGGGTTCACTGATGCACCAGCTGCTCTCCCAAGTGGAATTCTTTACAAACAGTCAATAATCTGGTCTTCGGTAAGAAGTTTACAGATTTTTTTTCTTAAACTAGAAGTGCTAGAATTGTATACAAAATCTATCTTCCGGTATTTCATTAAGGTTACTGACCTTGTGTCCAAGGACACAATAAGATGCCAGAAGGCTGCAAGAAATACAAATAAAAATGATATATTGTTCTGGGACTGTTGTTTATAATACTGCAGCATTTTTAATTCTATAATGTTATCATTGGCTTGCGAATAGTAGGAAAGGTTGACAAGAAGGCCAATGGTATTCTGGGGTGCATTATGAAGAGTGTGGCCAGCAGGTCGAGGGAGGTTATCCTCCCCCTCTACTCTGCCCTGGTGAGACCCCACCTGGAGTAGTGTGTCCAGTTCTGGGCTCCCCAGTTCAAGAAACATGAG